>JABCRI010001201.1:0-54531 GCA_015143295.1 Tetracentron sinense
TGTTTAGATAGTTGTTGTGAAAGTTGCATGTGTAGGCATGCGGAGCTGAGTTAGGCGTTGCCATATAAACCTGAAAATGCTGAAAAGAGAGGGGTTGAAAAGTCATCTTTGCGTATTTCTGGGTTACCGCTTAAGGAATGATGGTGAATGCATGTCGACTACGAGCTTCTCATGTATAATACCACTTATTACTTTACTTATTGTTATTATTATTAACCACTATCAATTAGCGAGGAATGATAGTGAGGAATCCAAAAAAGAAGAGGCAATCTCTTAAGGACATTGAGTACAATTAAACTCAGACCCAAACCACCAAGGCCAGATGGCATTCAACATTTGAACTTCAGTTTAAGAATTTGTTCTCCAAATTAGGTTTTAATTAGGCTCATGTGGATAGAACATTTGATGCATATAAGAAGCTGAAAAGTTCGTCTATGGATGGTTACCTGCCAGCCTCCATCTTGGCCAACTGTCTTGGTGGAGATAACTTGAATTAACAGAGTAGCTAAAAACCACGAGATATGGAACATCATGGCGAACACATTACAAGGCCTTAATTTTGTTGCCATTAAAGTTATAGCCCTAAGTAACTAGGGGAATTCCAGCTATACAACCTAGCGTACCTTTTCGGTTGGCCAACAAAGTTGAGTGTGACCTATCCTGCTATATTCATCCAGGTGTAGCAAAACACTTCTTTTGAGTAAATGATGTGAGTTTCTTTTAGTTTCTTTTATGTGAATTTGTCTGTCTTTTGTTCTTTTCTCAGTAGTGTATGCAAAAAACATTAATTATCAGTGATGTATTGACTTGCAGGTTTTTTTCGGATATTGGGGACACTTATGGACATCCTCTACTGGGAGCTAAAGTTGTGGCTGCCATGCTAATGTTTGCTACTGTCTCTGGTATTCTTATGGCTCTCTTCCTGAACACAGCAGGTGGTGAGTGGGGATAATGCAAGAAGTATATAGAGACGGGTGCTTGGGGGGCAAGGGAGTGATTGTCACAAGGCTGCCATTACTGGAGACACGTAAGTGTGAATTTATTGTTGTTTAAAATTGTTATCATTATTAATTTTAATATTATTATGATTATTATTAGTATTATTATTATTATTATTATTATTTATTATTATTATATATTATTACAGGGAATGTCTGGATCTGGCTTCAGGATCCTCCCGCTCAAAATTCAGAGGGAAAAAAGAATTTTAAAACAAACTCTGAAATCTTAAAAACCAAATAAAATGAGATAAAAAATAGAAAACAAATCACTTCATTAGTCCCCATAAAATGTGATAAATGTTGGAAAACAAACTATTCAATTCATTCTGCAACAACCATTTCTCTTCACTGAAATTAATCTTGGTCACTAACAGAATTAGTGTGTTGTTCCCTAATCAATCTTCTCTGCAGAAACCCCATAGTAGGACTATTCAAAACCGTACCTCTGAAAAAGAGAAAATCTCTCTCTCTCCCTCTCCTCTCTCCTCTCTCTCTCTTCTATATATCTATATATATATATATATAAATATATATATGGTTTCCATTCTTATAAATCATCTCGCAATATGAGTATATGACCTTTATATCGCAGCGGCATGCATTTGATCCCGTGTAGGCATGGCTAGTATGGTGGGTGATTTGTATCCATTATAAGGTTCGTAGTGGGAAAAAAAAATCGGTAGTTCTTTATCTATGGTTAGTTTTCACTTCAGGAGTCTGATGGCTATACAATTGCAGTTATGTTTCAGCGAGTTGGATTTGTTTGGTGTTTTCAATATTACTCCTTTGTGGTCTGCTAGAGGTTTTCTGTCCTACAATAGTTTAAAGGGGCCTTCTTGTGGTTGCCAAAATTCCATGATCCTCTAATTGGTGATGGTTCATTATTATAAAGCATTTCACCAGCATTCTTTTTGCCATTTGTGAAATGGAATTAGAAAAATGCTTCATCTCTCATTCAGTACATTGAAGTAATTGATAGCTGACTGAGAGCAATCCAGTAGCATTGCAGTAAAAGTAAACCCGAGTGAACTACCTCACTAGCCTAGTCAATCTGCAACTCTATTGGTCCGGAGTGTTGTGCCAGAATGGCACTGTTTGTCTATCATGACGGTTGGAAACTGGTTCTTGGCTTCTTAGGTTGGATCTATCTCTAAGTTTAGAGGTTCTCATATGATTCTGTTTTTACTTGGTTTTTGCAGTGTAGGAGACCCATTTAACGACACAGCTGGGCCTGCACTTCACGTCCTCATAAAGATGCTTGCAACGATAACGCTGGTCATGGCACCTGTCTTTCTGTGATAGTTCTTTATACTTGTGCCTCTTCCCCGACATACGGCACCCATTATTCCCCTTCAAAATATCGATAAGAAAATGCAGCAGTGGTTATTGTGATGCAATTTATAGGGTGCCAGATTAAATCTTTAATGAGAATTCTCTTATCTACCTGAATAAAAGAGAGATTGAATGCCCATTTGGACCTTTGACATTTTTTGGTTGAATATAGCTAAAAAGTTCCTTGTTAGTGCCCAAATAGAGAGGGGTGGAGTCGCCAGGAAATCATCTCTCTTCTGCTTTACATTATATTGCCGTTTATCATATTTTATCCATAGAGTGAGTTCTTCCTACATGGCTTCTTTCCAACATGACTGAGATGCAGCCACCACCACCACCACCACCACACCCACTTAAAAAAAAAAAAAAAAAAACTCATATTACAGGTACAAGTTTTTTGAAAAAAATACTTAATAATACCCCTATATTTTGTATGGAAAATAGTCACCTCTTGGGCTGAGGAAGTGATTTAACCGTCTCATCCCCCTTTTTGGGGTCAACGTGTCCCCTTTTTCTCCTATTAACTATGGTTAAGATTCAGTCACTCCTAGGGGGTTTACACATCATACCCTTGGTTTTTAGAAAAAATTATTAAAAAAAATTAACCACAAGAGGTGGTTAATTTTTAACTATAGTTCCAAGTGTTTGTGAGAGCGAGGAGGAATAGTCCTCTCCTCGGCCCGAGGAGGTGACTATTGCTCATTTTGTATATAGTACCCTCCCAAATAAAATTGGAATTTTATTTTATATGTATAGATATAAATAGATTGATTCTTTAGGCCTCCATGTGTCCCTTTAACCCTAATTAAGGTTTATTACCTCAGGGGTTAATTTATTTTTTTTGTTAAAACAAGGGTAGGGTGTATAAACCCTAGGTGCGAGTAAATTTTACCATAGTTAATGGGTGTTAAATGGTACACATGTCAAGTAAGGGATGCGAGGCCTACACCGAACACGCTTGGGAAAACAACTTCTAAATAATAAAAATATATAGTTAATTTTATTTATACAGGAAAGTGTTGAACTACCACCTGTTGCTATTATGTAACGAAATGGGGTTTCTCATTGGTCCAGGCCCTACTTTTTAACACTCACCAACAATGTTAAGATTACTCACCCTAGGGTTGAGCATCCCAACCTGGTTTTTAGGGTAAAAAACAAAAAATGTAACTTAATTTGGTTAAGCTAACCAAGGTTAAAGAGGTGTTAAAAGGATCATGAGGATATGACGGTACGTTAGATAACATACCTTTGGATAAGCTAATCACTGCTCTTATATAATATAATGGCTTTATAAAAAAGGGGACCTTATTTTTTCTTTGTTATGGACCTTTTATTGGAATGTAACATTAATGAATTTTATGACCATGATGACCTAGTTCTCAAAAAAATTCTCAAACCCATATGCCAAGCCCATTAATTTTCTTCATATATGTACTCACCCCACCCAAGGTAAAATTACTGGCTCTGCCCTTGCATATAGATAGTGTGCCGTTAAGTAGAGGTTCTACCGAAGGGTGAAGTATTTCAAGTGCTGTCCCTTTTCATGAAATAACATTTCTTGGTGTTTTTTAAAGTTGGAACTAAGGCAATTAATTAACAATCAACTCATGATACGAGGTGTGTTTTAGGAGCATAGATGGGCGCCTCCCTCTCTGGTGGTGATTCAATGCTGCCTGATGCATTTTACATAGTTTGATTCTTGATTCATGGAGAAATATGTATTAGAAATAGGATCCTTTCAATACTCAACAGTGTTTCATTATTAATCCTAATTGGGTAAATATTAACCTTAGCGGAAAAACAGATATGATTTCAAATGTATTGCAACAAATTTCGTTAAAAGGGATCTCACAGGAGACTATACCAATCATCAGGGTGGGGAAGGCAGCATTGAGCAGGACAGGAGGCCCCCCCCCCCCCCCCCCCCCCCCCCCCCCCCCCCCCCCCCCCCCCCCCCCCAACAGAACTTGCTAGGCTTGCCATTCATATAGGAGGGGTTTTGAAACCGACCTTCCCCTAGTGGTGGATGCCCTTAACCTACCTCTCTCTCTCTCTCTCTCTCACACACACACACACACACACACACAAACAAAAACCTCTCTCAACGTAAAATAGGAGTCCTTCAGTAAAGTGAGCTCATGGTCGTCTATACCACTAGATTCTTATAGAATGCTTGCAGGTCACACTCTTTTAGACAGACAACCGAAAGCACTAATACTCTGAACACCCATTCCTTTCATTTGAGGGATGTCTTGAGATCAAGTCAGGGAAGAAAAACTCAGTATAGTTTTCCCTAGCTGGCTAGCAAAAGAAGGAAAAAAGAGATCCGCAGCGTGTATGGCAGGATTTGCAAGGAGGCAGCACAGCACCACAGAGAACCGCATTTTTTCCATTCCTTTACACCCTGAGCGTGTCTATGCATGCAAGTAACAAGATATGCCATGGGGCAGCACCAGACAGATTAATGTCAGAGGGAGGAAGTAACCTCCCTTGTGCTGTGCTCAGGCTAGTGGCTCGTGTAAAAGTTGCTAAATCCTGAATTTGGGGTTGTGGGGATTAAGCTCCTAACTCAATGGAACCCATCAAAAAATACCTTAGAAAAACAAAAGTGAAAGCATTTCAGAGATTTCTAATACTGATTTTATACCCTAAATTTACTTTACAACCATCTGGTCCATCTCCCATTTGCTCATTTTATATAACCACCCTGCATCTCACCAAGTCCTAGCAAAACAGAAACCCAAGAGGAGTGGTGGTTCCACCACCTTGGTTCTTCTCAGCCAATGCTCCCTTACATCTCTCAACTTCCAAATAGGTGGGGCCCCAAAAAAAGGGAAAAAAAATCACGGAATTACTAGTTAATAATCACATATTAATCTGTTACCAAGACCAAGTTAAGGGAGGAGATGTATTTTGAGGGAGCTGTGGAGTCATACAGTGTTGTTGCTGCCATTGGTGCAACCCTTCACCTCCCCCCATTCCAGGCTCCCTTATTTCGCCTTCAATAGCACATTTGTTGTCTTCTTCAATGTCCATTGTAGCAGCCTCTTCTACTTCTGCCTCCATCGGCTCTGACTCCCCTATTGCTGATGCCTCCATTCCAGATGATGGAGGAAACTGAGATGAAACCCAGGGAATAACAGCCAAGCAATCATTCATTGGCACAGCCTCTTCTACTTCATCCTCTGTTGCTTTTATGGGGTTGTCGTCACCCAACCAGAATAATTTATCTACAGAGAGAGAAGCCGACACAAAGTAGTTAGTTGGGTTTCTAACTTCTACACCAGCAGAAACACAATGCGTGGTTTAATAGCTTCAAATCATACACGACAGGAAAAAGACTATCCAAGTTCACTTGCAGGGGATATCAGTCATTGGAATTGATGATAGTCCAATCAAAAGATTTAAGATACAACCATGAATATCTATGCAGAAGAAGTCAAACTTCAAACTTAAAACTAGAGGGCTTCCTAAAAAGGAGCACGTCAGCACTTTCACAATGTGATTTACAGCATCAACATAACCAATATTCTCTTCAAGCTCATGTTAGAAGTTCTAAATTTCTGAGTAGTGAAATATTTACAGATTAAGTTCTTTCAATGAGTGCTAGCACCAGATGTAGATTCCAAAATTTTTCCAAACTCTCATTGTGGCAACTGTTGTTGCTACCTCTTCAACAAGTTATGAAAACAATTTTTTTCAAAGGAGAAAGTTATGGTCTCAACCGATTTTGAAGGTAATAGGGAAATAAGCAACACATGTCACAACCATAGAGAGACTTTAGAAGTTTGTGTCTGGGGCAAGCATTTCACTTCTTTCAATAATCAATTCTACACCGATTAAAGATCTTTCAATTCATTGACAAATTTGTAAACAGAAATTCTATATGGGTGCCTCTTGGCAGATCCAAGTTTAACTCGATACAATCCCATACTAGAAGTCCTTTAAATACACCAAAACCAGAAGTTTGAAAGGAAAAAAAAAACATGTAAGCAATTTGAAATATGTTGATCCAAGCCCAAAATTCAAAATGCATCAAGAACAAAAAATTCAATCCCCTGCAAGTATTTAAAGAACATATGAATAACAAAGTGCAATAAACAGTCCAAATGGGTGCATGTTAGCAATTACAAAGTGGCCAAGTTGACAATCCCAGTCCAAAACAGTGCAATGCTTGCATTAATAACTGCGAAAACTACAATAAGGAACTTGGAACTTACTCTTAAGACCGGGTATCAAGTCCGAATTGATGGTGATAGTAAAGTTCGATGAATTCGAAGACTGTAACGGTCGCAACTTCACAGGCTTATAAAGAACAAGAGTCCTCTCTTCGTTCAAAGAATATGAAGGCACTGCCGCTGTCCCTGGAGCTAATATTTGCTCCATACTGCTTGTGAGGTGTTCTTCTGGTGGCAATGGGTGTTCAAACCCTAGAGGAATTTCCGGCTCTTCTTCCATTATAGGTGGCAACTCCGTGCCCTTGAAAATTCAAAAAAACATAATGGAAACCATTTAATAAACTTTGAATGAAACTCAGAAGCATCTGCAGCGTGAGAATGGTCAACAGAGATTATGATCACAACAATGGCGTTAGTGATTGTGATATAACAAAGAAAGGATCACAGATGTTGAAGAATCTTTAACCAAGAGCTCATAATACCGAATATCAAGAAAAAATTAAAAATATTCATCAAAATTTCCAGGAAGACAGAGACATGTAACAAAATTGGGGATTTTGTTTTTGAAAAAAAAAAAATAGTTTCATGATCTTGGTCGAAAGTTCAACAAACGGGCCAAAATCATAAGAAAAATCCACCAATCAGGAAAAAAATCATTCCAATTAAAAATTAAAGAAGAACCAATCTCATACCAGTCTCCTGATTTTTCTAGCAGGAGAAGAAAGAGAGAAATCGGAGAAATCGTCGGACATATCGTCCATATCCTTGCGCTTCATCTTCACCGACATGTAACCCGCCATTTCGGTTTCAGAGAACAAGAACAGTTATAGCTGAAACCCTAACTAGAACGAATCAGACCTCCGATTGCATCGCTCCATGAACAACAGATCGATCGTAACAAATAAGAAACAAAAAGAAATCCGAAATTTAAAGAGAAATCTGCTAAATCGTCGAAGAACTAAGGGAATTCGAAAACTGATGTTTCTCTCTCTTAGGGTTTCTAGTTTCAACTCTCTACTGGTTTTCTTTTCTTTCGAGGGTTTGTTTCTCTCTCTAGGGTTTCTAAAAATTTCTATCAGGCTGTCCCTCCGGAGGATTACGTGGCAGTTTCTTATAGAGAGAGAATAGGAGAGAAAGAATTTCACTCTTTCCAGATTTCTCCAGACCCGTTTCTACTAGGATTTCTTTTACCCGGGAAAGGCAATCCAAATATACAACTTTTTTCAAATATATATTATATATTTTACATAGAATCCGTTTATAAGTACTCACAAATATACTCCCAAATATACTCCCTAATTCTAACAAACCACTAATTGCTAGGATTTGAGTTGACTTATTTTGTTTTTTCTAATGTCACATCAATTCTAATCCTAATCATTTAATAATTGAAATAAATAATTAGGATTTGTGAGTATATTTCCCTAGATTAATTCTTTAAATTTATTAGATTAAAATCACTATAAATTAAAGACCTTTAGCGGCGCTTATAAAGTGCCGCTAAAGGTACATTAAGTGCCATTATTTCCAATAACGGTATTTCGAAAAAATGCCGTTATTGACGTTGTCGGGGATTCATTTAGTGGCACTTAATAAAAATGCCGCTATAAAGTGATCTATTGCGGCATTTCTGTAAATCCTTTAACGGCGTGTTTCAATAGACATTTCCGTCATTTTTAGCCTTCCTATTACGGCGTTTCTAAAGTGCCGCGAATAGTTAATTCTATTACGGCGCTTTCAAAGTGCCGTTAATGCTCCAATATTTAGCGGCATTTGTCAAAGCGCTACTGGTGATGTCAAAATCAATAGCGGCAATTAATAAGCGCCGCCAATAGGTATGAATTAAAAAAAAAATATTTATTTTTTTTACCTGTATTGTTTGCACCTGTCAGCAATATAAAATAATTTAAACAATGTTGATACAATTTTCCACCTCTAATCCATCCAATCCATGTATAAAACAAAATATATCCACCAAATCCGATAACCTATACTCATAATGAAATAATAACAAATATATACCTGTCCAAAAAAATCAGTCAGCAATATAAAATAATTTAACGGGTGTGTGTTGCAATATGTCTTCCCCGTGATAAAACCAGATTTTATAATTCCGGTCGAATCCATAACAGATCATATGGTCGTACGCTGTAACTCTATCTTGATAAACCGCATTGTTGCATTTGGGACATGGACACTTTATACCGCCATTGTTATTAGTCACTCTACGAACTAATGCAAACTCTATAAACTGCTTTACCCCTTCTATATATTCCTTTGACACCCTATGTAATACAAAAATTGAATTCACAATTGCTTAGATACTAACACTTTGTTCCATAAATTCAGTACTTCTTAAAAAATTATGGACAAAAATTACCTTGACTTTCCAATCCAACTCCTATCCATGACAGATGAGATTAGGATTTCTAAGTCATTCGTTAACTATATTATGAGAAATAGCAAAAGTTTGAGATCATCAGTCAATTACAATATGTATGCATGCATGCATGCTTCCTATCGTCATCAACTCATCTTCTAAAGGGTGGGGTGTTTCTATCCTATTCAGGAATGCATAATCCCCAAAAGTTAATAGCTCAGGTGCTTTGTTCAATTTCAAAGAAATTTCGGCAGCATTTCCCTATGGTTCTCCAAGTACACGACTTAGACTAGGGGCAAGAATGTCACATTGTCTAAATATATACCCAGAGAACAAGAGAAACGACTGACAAAATTTTCCTCAATTTGAACAAACCATAAGCAACTGATTATATTGGAGATTATGCATTCCCAAACTGTCTAACCGGACAATTCAAGAATCATATACAGACAAATACACTTTATCACAAATAAGACCGAAAAGTTGTTAAACCTGCATTTAGCCCCACAAGAGAACTAAATGTCATAGTTTACAACTAGACCGTCCAAATAGGTGATACAAGAAATGCACTTGTCACACAATGATTCTTGAACGGGAGATCTAAGGTACAATGCATGCATGAGTATGAACGTAAGCCAATACAAAATTTCAATCATCATAAATACAAAGTTTAAACATCCCTAAGCATTCATAACATAGTAATTAAACACATTTAATTAGTAGTTTAAACAGTTAACATAGACCACGGGGTTCTACCATGCACTCTATAAAGTATAGTAGAGCGGGAACAGGATTGTTAACAAGTAAGAATTACTTTATGCAATTAAATTGAAGGAAAATTTAATATCAAAAGCTCTAGCATGTCATTTTAGTTTATCTCTCAAGTTAATAATTGAGAATTACTCGACTCTCCTATTAATCATTTGAATACTAGTATAAAAGAATTAAGGATTTAACTAAGAACTTTAATTAGAGGACCCCAAGGTCCTCTTCCAAGTTGACCACATCAATCAAATTTCAACACATTGGGCAAGAAAAATAAAGTTTTTTAAAAATAATACTTTGACTGCCACATGTGATCAATTTGCAATTGGGTTGTCAATTTGGAAGAAGACCCTGTGGTCCGTTTTCCATTTCCCTTTAATTTGATGTGATCAATGTGATGTCGAAGAAAATAGGTGGATTTTATGTTGCTTCTACCCCTTGGATTTGAGAAGCAACTAGGGCGGTATCAAGACTCCACAAACTTTGATGAGAACATCTAGATTGTTTATATCACATTGGGGGGTTTAGTTATGAGGATGGGAAAGTTATGAGAAGATCTAGATTGCCACACCCATGCGGTGCAAGTTAGCAAGGGGTACTCAAAGACTGATCATAAAAAGGAGAGAAGGTACTTTTGGCATATGGAGGCTAGTAGTAAAGACACCATACTCCAAGCTTCCATTTCTTGTCTTTGATTTCCTTTGGAAATTTCAATCTATGGGCCCCATTTACTTTACATGGTTTTTCTCTCATCCATGATGATGGTTAATCATCATGTCTTTGATTTCTTGTACTTTTGGAAATTACAAGCTTCCATTTCTTGTCTTTGATTTCCTTTGGAAATTTAGCTATAGGGATTGGATACAACAGGAATACAACAGAGAGAAAGAGAGAGAGGAGCTCTTAGAACTTCTGATATTTATCAAATTGCTTCTCTGTCCTAAATCCCCAAACACAGGGTAACTCAAATCAAAGAATCATTTAGGCAACCCATTCACAGAGTTTGCATTATATTTCTTCGTTGGTCCTCTCCTCTGTTTTTCGATATTTTCAATTCAATTGAACTCACAGCCAGGACATGAATTGAAAGGATGCAAAAAGAAGAAAGTAGCATTGAAATGTCCTATAGAAGCTTTAGCAATCATTTGGAAATACCGATATCTTATTTCACAGATAGATCATCAAGTTAATCGAATCATTAAAAGTTTGATTTTGAAATGAATACCAACCAAAGATTTTCAGAAAATCAAAGCCCCAACCCAAATGTCAAGGTTCCCAGATCAGAAAAGTGGGATTCGACACACACAAAAGAGAAAAAGCTCAGATTAAGTCCTTCATCAAATAAAAATTTCTTTAAACTTCCAAATCAATCGAATTCTCAATACAACAAAGTAGGCACCAATATCAAGTAAAGTAAACTACGCACCTCTTTCAACTCACAATATTGGTGGCCTTTACTGAGGCAAATTTTGAGTGTACTGAGGATTTTGGACTGGAAAACCAATCGTTGGAAATATGAATGCAAACCTAAGAAATTCAAACCAAAAACAGAGTTCATGAATGTTACCTCTCTAAAAGGCCATACTGGGTGTCAAAAAAAAATCTAAGAGGCTCTAAAATCCTACCTTGATTTCTTTCTTTCTCCTTGGATTGGTGTTTGAATAAAGAATTAAGAGGTTTTTCATTGACCGAGACAAGTCATGCACCAATAAAAAAAATAAAATCTAAATATTAGTCTACAAACACCCACTCAAATAAAATCTGCAACCAAATTTTCCCTTACTCGAGCAGTAAAAGGAATCAGAAAAATAGAGGTTAACTCAAAAAATTAATAGCCACACGGGCCGAAAATATCCCACAAATTCTTTTTAATTAAAATTCCTATTTCCATTTCTGAGCTTTCTCCAGAATCCAACACTGGCTAGGGCTCTCGCACGAAGACTTTGGAACTAAAAACATTTGAAAACTCAAAACCACTGATTTGAAATCTCAACGATCATTTTGTCAAAACTCAAAACCTCCTATCTGAGATTGATATAACAACATAACAATTCAGATATTGACAGAAAAATTAAAGATGATTTCCTACTATCTGATAATGAAATCAATAGAGGATTATATTATTAGCTCCAAAGAATTTGAGGGATATTTTAAAAATTTAGAACTAGAGATCAGACAAATCCTTGAAGTCTCAATCAACTTGGTAAAATAAAAGCCCTTACTTAGCTTTTCCCCTTCTTAAATTTTTTTTTAAATATCAATGTTTCCCCTTTTTTCCAAAATCCAATTTTAAAAAATCCAGCACTTAAAATTAGAAACCCAGATGCAGAAAACCACTTCAAACCAAAGATCATAAAATGAAATCTCTATCATAAAACAATCGTGTTAGAGGAGACCGAGAGAGAGGAGAGGAGGGTTACCGCAGCAGCGCAGGAGGTGGTCGGAGCAGCGCAGGAGGAGCACGGAGCCGGAGGAGCACGAAGCCGGAGGTGGCCGGAGCCGAGGATGGAGCCGGAGGTGGGAGCATAGAGGAGTAGGGAGCACGGAGGAGAGGAAAATGGAGGGAAAGAGGAAAAGAAGAGGGAAAAGGGAAAAGCTGGGGCCCTAAAACCCCAAATACAGTGCCTTTAGCGGCATTTTTAATAAACGCTGTTATATGCCCTTAAATGTTCCCCCTCTCGGCTCGGCGTGAGTTTCTATCCGCGGCAATTTATCATACGTGCCGTGGAAATTGGTTTCCCGCCATGTTTTCCGCGGCGTTTTTTAAACAAATGCCGTTAATGGTGCACCAATAGCGGCATTTATAAAAAAAAATGCCGCGGTACATCTGCGACGTTTCAATTAAAATGCCGTTGTTTGTGTCCTTTAAAGGCATTTTTTGCCAAGCGCCGTTAAAAAGGTGACGTTGAAGACCATTAATTTTGTAGTGAATATGATTTTTAATTTTTTTTTGTAAACTCTAGTCTCATGTGATAGATAGGTAAACCTCCAACCCATCATCCGATATTAAGGGGAGCCCAAATTGGGAACCCAAGTTCGATCCCGAGATTTTCAGGTTTACTGTTCGTCTGTTGATAGGCTTTACCCCCGAGGGTAAGATTAAATTATAAGTTACAAGACCACTTATAAATTTTCACGAATCTTCGAGGAAAAGAACTGCCAAAATACTTTAAGACTTCTATAAGAAAAAATAACTAAAATGTCTTTGAGTTTGAATATTATTACAGAGCAACAGTTTGCTTCACGGGCGAGAAGTGACCTATTACTCATTGTTCTCACAAAACTGCCCTCCCTTGATCTCAGGCTAATTTTTTTAATTATGTATTTTAATTTTTTTTATATTATTTTTCTAAAAGCAAA
Organism: Tetracentron sinense; assembly: GCA_015143295.1. Taxonomy (NCBI): domain Eukaryota; kingdom Viridiplantae; phylum Streptophyta; class Magnoliopsida; order Trochodendrales; family Trochodendraceae; genus Tetracentron; species Tetracentron sinense. Next base: position 13,020 of record JABCRI010001201.1, read on the forward strand.
GGGTAAATGGGTGAACCCAATGGGATAGTGAACCTTAATCACAGTTAAAGGGAACTTAAAGGGGGACACGGCAACACATGGCATGAAAAAGGGACCCAAGACGCCCCTCCTCTCGTCACCTACCGAGGAGATGATTATTTTCCATTATTAAAATACTCTTCTTCATTTTAAAAATAACACTTTTATCTCATATTTGAAATTATTTGTTACGGTTGATATGCATTTCTTTTTGTCAATATGCTCTCTTAGGGTCATTCGGCTTTGTTTTCTTTTTTGGTTGTGATCACGAGTGGTTATTTTCATTTTGTTTCATTGATCATTTGAATCTTAATTGCAGAAGAATTATGCATTCGGCCTCAATTCTAGCAACAATATAGTCAGGTATCAATGATTGGTTGCCAACAACAGCGATGTAATTACCGTATAGAGACAATAGTTAGCTCCACTGGCGAGGAGCGAACTATTGCTGTTCGCTCTCACATAGCCGACCCTTCAACTCCCATTAACTTGGGTTAGTTTTTTTAACCCTTTAGTTAATATTATATTTTATTATTCTAAAAACCAATGGTAGATGGGTGAACCCTAAGGGTGGATGAATCTTAACCATAGTTAAAAGAGGGACATGTGGCAAGAAAATTGGAGCCGGGACACTCCTCCTCACGTCACCGACTGAGGAGGTGATTATATTCCTTAATGATATTCTATCTCGGCTACGCATAAAGTCCCTATTGAAATCCAAGTTGTATCCAAATAGTGGTACCTTCTCATCTCCTACTTTCTTTGCAGGAGAAGGTTGATTTCATGTTGGCATCTAGTTGCCGTGTATGGAAACAATTTTAACTCTTCTTTTACGTTCTTGCCTTTGAGGGTACGGCTAGGGGCGGAGCTAGGAAATTTTTTCATCGGGGGGGGAATAATGGATTTGAGGGTATTGAGCTTGAGGGCCGAGAATTTTTTTGGGTAATTTTTTTTTCCAGTTATGCCCTTGAGGTCGTCCCGCCTCTTTTGATATCCCTTGATTGTGGTTAAGATTCACCCAGCTCTTTTGATATCCATAGTTTTTAAAAAAGAAGATATCAAATTTTTATTTGAACCCTAATTAAAATTCACTAACTCTTAAGGTTAAATTTTTTTTAATAATGTTTTCAGAAACCAAGGATAAGTAGGTGAACCCTTAGAGTGGGTGAATTTTAACCATAGTTAGGGGTGACAATAGGGACGTGTGGCGACTTCTAAAATTTTTTTTTGGGGGGGGGGGGGGGGGCAAAAATACTATTAAATTAAAAAAAATTGTGGGACCCACTGTTTTAATACCAATCCAAGGAAGAATTACAAAAAATTTGGGGGGCCATGGCCCCTCCCCGCACCCCCCCACCCCCTACCGCGCGGCTCGGCCCTGAGCCTAGTTAGTTGAGGCCCTCTTAAGGCTAGGGCCGTCCCTTCTAGGCCTACAAAGTTATTTGCAGATTAACATCTACTCTTGTGGAGATCTTCTGGTATTTTTTTCCTTACATCACATGACTTGCTCTACGATCTGGCTGTTCTTGAATGGTTCACTACACTGGATTGGTTCAGTATACGTATTCAATTCGTTTTGACATTGAATGAGAGTATGTTTAGGATGCTAGTGCATCCTATACCTGTCGGCTCGGAGGAGCGAAGGTCAATATATTTTGGGGAGTTGGCTAGGCCATTTTCATCTGATTGAGATCTTTGGTCCTACCAATTCTACTTTGATGTGTTGGAGATCATTTGGTTTAAAGGACGGGTTCAGGCGGGGTCCTTAAAAAAAAAGTTTGACAACTATGTTTGTGGGTCACTTCAACCATATATTTTGTACATATCCTATAGGTATTGTTTATTTTTGTTTATGAGAGCAGTTGTCCACTTATCCTATGATTATGTCCTATTATATATTATAATATTATTTTTTTGAAAAGTTCAGAACAGTTACCCCTTGTTCATTGACTATGCTTTAATAAATAATTAAATATAATAGTTAAAAGATATATATACTAGTAAAAATGCATGTGCTTTGCACATAAAATTTGTTATAAATTTTTTTTATAAAGATTATATAAGTTTATATAAGAAGTAAAATCATTCAGAATTTAATATAAAGTATTTACCGAATTTTAAAGGTTTTGTGCCTTTTAAACAATTGATATTTTTAATCTAATAGATTTAAAAAAAAAATATTTCCCGTAATCAATAATGATTTTCTTATAACGCACATCAACAATATCAGAATCCACAAGAATAAACCCAATAATAGTTGTTGCGGCCTCACAATGGATGACCTGACTTATATACATATAGTTAATAAGTTGTCACCCATCGGTTTTAATAATTAAAGTCGAGAAGAGGATGACGATGATGATGGTAATTAAAGATCTTTTCTTTTGTTCGTATGGTATCTTTGAGTTTCCTTCAAAGAGCCTCTAGTCTAATAGGGTTTTATATAGATTATGGTCTTTTTGAATTTCCTTCAAACAGAGTCCAAGCCTAATTTGTTGAAGATTTAGTTAATTTGTGTTTAATAATTTTTATAAAATTTAATTTTGATAATTAGTAAAAGTATTAAAATACTCAATCACAATTAATACAATTATTTTAAGGTTTTAATTAATTCATAAACTTATCTTTTTTAAAAATGTTATTTTATGTTAAGGTTATTAATGGTAGTTTGTTTTTATAATTATTAAAATCTTTCATAAATTAAAAATTATTTGAAATAGTTGCTACTGTTGCTTGAGGCTCAAATATTTTTTAAATCTAATTTACACAATTTACTTATAACACAAGTTCTAAACTTTTTTTTAAAACTTGTTATTAATATATAAGAAATACTTATATTTTCCTAGGGTTGAGAAGTATGGGCAAAAAATTTCAAAAACCAAGGTTAGATTATTGAACCCTAAGAGTTAGTGAATCTTAACCATGGTTAGTAGGGATTGGAAGGGACACATATTAGACAATGTGTGCAATTGAACTCTTCCCGAGTTCAATCACGATTGGCTGTGATTGTCGCGACCCAAAATACCCCCTAGGAGTTATGGATACTTTAGCTCGTGACCGCCGTATCATACCCTCCTGTATGACACATAAGGCATACATATCATCCTGTCAAAGTACGCAAGTTATACACATAGCGGAAACAAAACGGAAGCAATTCAATAACATACTCCTATCATCAGGTTCAAGTTTGAACCAACAAAATATCACAAAATATTAAGCATGAAGTGGACAAGTCCCACTCTCAATACTATCAAAATATAAGTATACTCTCTCAATAGAAATCAAAATTGGGCCGCCTATTTAGTGCTCTCACGTCCTGGTAATGATCCATGGTAGGCTCTGGCTCGTAGTACTCTTCCTTCACCCAAGGATCTGAATCGCAGATATCAAATGGAACGCGTGCACCTGCCGACATAACATGCACGACTGAGCATGAAACACTCAGTGTCTACAAACTACTAATGAACAATGAAATAATAATATCATGGAGCATGCGAGACATAGAGCCGTCGAGCGTAGAAATCCGTGAAAACCCGTATTAGTTCCAAAACCATTTCCTTGTGAGTTTCTTATGAAATCCAAAACCGTATGAGTCTTATGAGCGTATGAGAATCAAGTCTTATGAGCTCTTAAAGTTCTTATGAGTTCTTGTGAGCCGTGAAATCTTAGAGCACTTATGAGCTTGTGAGCATTCACTCATGAGACTTATAAGATCTTATGAGCATGTGAGGTTCTTATGAGCATAACTTAGAGCCAGACCTTAGCACCCGTAAAAAGACTTAGAGCTGGGTATATAAATACCCTTCATTGAATACATCGAAGTGGGCTGCTAAGATCCTTGACCAACCTTTTTGTTAGCTTTATCAAATGTCTTATGAGATTTCTTAGAGCTAGGTATGATATATCCTGGATATACCCTACCCTTAACCAACCCGATGTTTGAATTTATCAATGTTTATGAGCTTGGTAGCTTGTGAGTTCTTAGAAATTCTTATGAATGCTTCGATAAACCGTGCTTATGAGAAACCATAGATTTATGCGAGACATGTAAACCTTAGAGTACTTAGAAATCTTAAAGTACATAGGGTGCTTTTAAACAACATACTATACTTAGAAATCTTAGAATACATAGAGTCAACATCATAGAAATTTCATACTAGTAATAGCTTACAATCTATCCAACTTCATCACTTCATTCCATTCAAGAACAACTCAAAATACCATGGTTTAGCTTGAGAGAATATCATAAGGTAGGTAGCATAGTATATCCACACCCATCAATAAGGTTTAAGTCATGCTAGTTAGTAAAGTGTAGTTAACTTTAGAGGAACCTAAAACCTTCACAAGAAATCCTTGAAGAAAGATTCAAGCTCCAAGAAATGAGAAGAACACCTTCTTAGTTGAGAAAATCAACTCAAACCAAAGCCTCAAAGCTTTCTTTTCTTCCTTTCCTTCCTCTTCTTCTTTCTCTTCAACTTTCTTCCAAAAACTTTCCCTCTATGGTTCTTGTATCCCTAAACGACAAATTTGGTCTTTATATAGGGGTTTGGGGTGAGCCAAAACCCCATTACACCCTTAAAAGATCTCAGGAGGTCAACTACAAGGCAAAATAGCCCAGACCGGTCGACCGGTAGAGAGGTTCGGTCGACCGGTCAAAAGACCCTTCTTTGTCGAAATTCCCCATACAAGTTTTCGTCCATTCAGTCGACGGGTAGAGGCATTCGGTTGACCGGTCAAGGTTCGGTCGACCGGTAACAAATTCGGTCGATCCGATTTGCCTGTTTTTCCCCTGTTTTGGCCTGTGCTTTGTTCTTCTTCCTTCTTCTACTTACTCTTATACTTATTTTACTTTAAAACATTTAAGTTAATTCATTAACTTTAAGTTTTAAATTAAACTAAAGAAGTACCCCCCATTTGAATCAAAGAAAAATAATTAGAAAATCCAGTTCCTCATAACTCAAAATTTGATTTTCCAGTTTTAGGCAAAACTCGATAAATCCGGTTTGTTGTAAACTTTTCCATTGCTCGGGAAACCATTCTAATCATATGCATAAAATCCCATAAAATTAACTAAGCTTAGTTAACCTATAAACAACCATTACCGGGACTTTTTATTTTTAAATTCACAAAATTCCATTACATGGTCACTATTCACAGCACTATTCACAACATTATTCATAGGCTACGAAATTGAGATCCGGGGTTCTACATCCTCCCCCCCTTATAGAAATTTCGTCCGTGAAATTAAGACTGTGAGCACGGGTTTCGAGAAACCCTGGTTTGGTTCTCACGGGTGAATGTAGAGTCGCCACCTATTCATTCGGAAGGGATAAGTCCCCAGGATTTGGATAAGGTCTTGGTCTGCGGTCCGAGGTCAGGGTAAGAGGTTCGGTTAAGTCCGGGGAAGGGGTTAGGCACCCCAGCACTTCCACTTTTCAGTGGTTGCCTACTTGCTAGGGTTAAGCCAAATTAATCTCAATGTTAATCAAATGCCTTAAGTAGTTAAGATAATACTAATCTAAGAAGGAGAAAACCCTAGACTAGGGTCGAACCCGGGTTGGGCTGCCTACATACTCACATAGGGGTGAGATCAGACCGAGCGTAGTTCTGGCACATGAGCCCGTGCCGGGGCTAGGGGTGTGTGTGTGTGCACCAAAGGTGGCTTAGGGTCTAGCCGGGAGGCTAGGGGAGGTTGACCGGGTTGGTCAAGTGCTTGGCATTGGGCCCGGTAGGCCTAAGGTAAGTCCGATAGACTAGGGTTGGGCCCGGTAGGCCGAGGGTGAAGCCCGGTAGGCTAGTTTGAGCCCGGTAGGTCGAGATTGGGCCCGGTAGGCCAAGGGTGAGCCCGGTAGGCTCGGGTTTGGCCCGGTAGGCCGAGATTAGGCCCAGTAGGCCAAGGGGTGAGGCCTAGTAGGCCCAATGTGTCTTAATCAAGGGTTAGGGTTGCTAACCGGGGTTAAGAAAGGTGATTAACCCTGGTCAGGGGTGCTAACCATGGTTAAAAAGTCCAATATCAGATTTTTTGGGTCTTTTTGAATTTTTTTGATTTTTTTAGGATTTTCTCAGATTTTTTCCAGCGGTCAAAGATGCTTAACCGCGGTTAAGGAGGGGAGGTCACCATGGTTAAGGGTCTTACCCATGGTTAAATGGTCAAAAGAGACCATTTTTGGGTTTCTCCTAATATTTTGGATTTTTCAAAGCATTTTTCTAGATTTTTTTCGGTTAATGATTTTTTAACCATGGTTAAGGGTCAAAAATGGGGTTGACTCTGATTAAGGGTCTTAATCACAGCAAAAATGGTCACATAGGAAATTTTTGGATTCCATGTAATATTTGTGATTTTTTGATGATTTTTCTAGAATTTTGTTGAGTCATGAGCCGCTTAACCATGGTTAAATGGTAACCACGGGTAGGTTTAACCATGGTTAAGGGGTCGACTGAGGTAAAAGCAGGCCCAGGGTCCATGGCAGGGCCTAGATTGGCCTCCTACCCGGCCTGGGCCCCCAAAAAGTCCAGCAAATACAAAAAAACCCAAAAACATGTTACATTTTTAACCAAAGTTGAGGAGGGTTTAACCATGGTTAACGAGGGAACCATGGAAAACCAAGACTACCAGTGGGTAGCCTGAAGTCCAGTGATCATTTTAAGCCTTTGTAGGGCCCAAGGGGATGTCGGGTGTGGGCCCCACATAGGCCCAAAGTTGCCTCGTTGCACATCACATAAAATGACGATTTTTTAAAAAAACAACCAAACAGATTTTTTGGCAAAGTTTGCGGCGATTTTGCCGCTGATTGGCTCAATCCCCGGGGGATCCGAGACCATGGTCGCGAAGCCTGCTATGAGAGAAACAATTTGGGCCTTGTGTGGCCCAAGGGGAGGCCGAATGTGGGCCCACAGAGGCCCAAAGTCGTCCCATTGCACAGATTTTCACACTGTCGACCTCACTTTGGGGTCGATTTAACTATGGTTAACGGGCGAGTTAAGAGCCGAAATTGTACAGAGGGGTAGCCGGGTATGTGGGGAGTCTAACCATGGCCTCGGTTTTGACCAAGGCCTGGTCTAACCCGGGTTAAACCGGGGTTAAACGTGGGTGGCTGAAACTGAATTTTTCCAGATTTTTTGGAAAAAACGCTTCGGTTTGGGGCTGTTTGGCTTGAGAAATGGGAGTCTAGGGGAGTTCCTCATGGATTAAGGACCCCCCAGACATCTTAGAGTGGCCGCCACGATGGGGGGTGGTGGTGCCTGTGGCCACGCCTCAAGAAGAAAGCCTCCATCCTACGGTTTAGCTACTAAAATCAAAGAAAGAAAGAAGAGAAAAAACAAGAGCTAAATGGGACCCTTGGAATGGGACCAGGGGTCCCTTATAAGGGCAATGACAGCAGATAAAAAATAGGAGGAGTATATGTATACCCTGTGGCTATAGTGGCCGCGCGGTGGTGGCGAGGGCTGTGCGTGGTGAGGACGGCCTGGGCTAGGTGGCAGCTGCCTGGGAAGATATGGGGCGACCAGGGGACTGTGAACAGCTCCGAGAGTGGACTAAAGCAAAGGGCAAGGGGTGTTGCGGATCTGGACTGAGCAAACCGAGCTCGAGCAGTCCCTATTCCTCAAAAAAAATTTAGAAGCTGTTGATGGCTCGCAGTGGTGGTGAGAGATGGTGATTTAGGGGACTCTAGGGGTGTTCTTGGAGCCGAGGTTGAAGACTAAAGAGGATTGAAGCAAGGCTGGCCGAATGGGGGTGACTGTAAAATTTTTTTTTGAAAAAACTTCTTTGCAACCGAGGCTTTGGGTAGTGGTTTAGGGGAGGTCGTGGAGCTTGGGAAATGTTTAAGGGTTTGCCTAAGGTGGAGGTATGGTGGGGAATTGGATGAGTGGGCTGGTAGAAGGTGGAACTCCACTGTAATTTTTTTCAAAATCCTCCCCCAACTGTGGCTGCTATGGTCGGTTTTTAAAGGAGAAGAGGGAATGAAATGGATAAGGATGGAGGGTGATACTAGGTGTGGGAGACACGATCTGGAGGAGGGGCAGGGTGGCAGGAGGCAGGTGGGGTGGCAGCGCTGTGCATTCGCCCCATTGGCAGGGACGATGAGTAGTAAGTTTTTTTAAATTTTTTTTTTTTGTTCGGTCGTTTGGGTTCGGTTATGTGAGTTGGGCCCAACCCGCATATGGGCCCTGCCACATGGGGTTGGTGCCCAATCACACCCCTTCCAATTTTGTTTTTTATTTTTCTATTTTTTTCTTTGCTTTGGTTTGGACCTAAAAAAAAAAAAAAAAAAAATTTTTTTTTTTTTGGTTGTTTGTTTTTATTTATTTATTTATTATTATTATTAAAAAATCCTAAAAGGCCTTTGGCCTTAATTTTTTTTGTTTGATTTTTTTGTTTCTTTTGTTTTATTCGTTTTTTTTGTTTTGTGCCTAAACAAAACTTTTTTTTTTTTTTTTAATTTAATTTAATTTAATTTTATTTATTCCCCTTTTGAGGCTAAACCACTACATGTGTAGGAAAAGCCAAAAGTGTTTTGCCCTAAAAAAATTTGAATTTTAAAAAGTAAGGTGGGTCCCACCTTAGATTGGGCTTAGTGGGCCCATGCTTGGACCCAAGCATAGGGTTTTATCCATTTTTAGAGTTTTGGACTTGAGAAGGGCCTTGAGCCCATGGGACTTTGCCTAGGGATTGGGCTAGGGCTAGGCTAGGGTTAGAGCTAGGTTTAGGTCTAGGGTTTAGTTGAGCAGGGTGTAAAAATTGGGTGCTTACAGCTGCCCCTCTTTGCCGGAGAGTGCCAAGATGGCGATTGAACGGCAAAGACTGGAAACATCCTATTTTTACACCGAGACGAATGTTAGGAACGATGCATGTTGTGAAAATGATGAGTGTGGTGAAGTGATGAATACTACTGCTAGCGGATAGCGAGTAGCAGAGGAAGAACATGAATGTAGGGATGGCGTGTTCCTAAGGCGCTGGCCGGAAGAAAATGTCGCTCGGAAGCGGCGAGGGGGATTGATCGAAACAACGTTTCCTAGGGGATATTAGCCGGATCGATCGGAGGACACACTGGGTGTCGAGAACACAGGGGGTGTTGGGCATTCCAGGTGTCGACAAAGTGTGTTATGTCGACGCTCACCTGGGATGCTAAGGACACACGGGGTGTCACAGAAGGGGAGATGCAGGAGGTAATGCTGTAGTGTGACGAAGTTGTCACGGAGCACACAGGATGTCCGGCATGCTAGGTGTCGACGAAATGTATTATGTTGACACTCACCTGGGATGCCAAGGACACATGGGGGTGTCACAGAGGGGGACATGCAGGAGGTAGTGTTGCAGTGTGACGAGGTTGTCATGGAGCACACAGGATGTCCGGCACGCGAGGTGTCGATAAAATGTATTATGTCGACGCCCACCTGGATGCCAAGGACACATGGGGGTGTCACAGAGGGGACATGCAGGTGGTGTACACTATAAAGGTACACACGGGATGTCGGGCATGCGAGGTGTCGATAAAGTGCGTTATGTTGACGCTCACCTGAGATGCCCAGGACACACGGGGGTGTCACAGAGGGGACGTTCGGGTGGTGTACGCTGTAAAGGTACACACGGGATGTCGAATTGATTGGAGGCATGATGCCGGATTTGATTTTGATATGACCGAGGGCACTGAGTTGGATCATGTTTGAATGATGTTGAAGAGTTTAGTCATGCAAGGGATAGAGGCGAGGATGCTTTCCCATGACTTTATTGACTGCAACTTGTTGGGGAGGTACGGAAACGGCTTTTTTTACTTTACCTGCCGGGGAGTCTTAGTGCAGGTTGGTTCAAACAGATTTGATACCCGGAGTTTACTTGTTTTTGAAAATCTTTTCAGGAAAAGTGTAGAAGACTTTCGTAAAGATTTTGATTTTGACAAAAGCGTGCTTAGTTAGCTTTTCAGATTTGCTAGTAAATCGCCTTTGTTCAGGGCTTATGGGATTTTGTGAGTTCCTTTTCATTCTTGGAGAGTTGAGTACGATTCAGAGTAGGATACTACTGTTGCGGGCCGAGGACCCTGGCTGGGGAAGAGCATTATTGAGAGGTTGTCGGAGGCTTCTGCTAGGGGATCCATTGGGAATTGGAAGATTGTTATAGCCTGATGCTGAGGATTCGTTGGGGAGTAGGTCTCTGTTATAGACTACTGCCAGGGAGTCTGGGGCTTTCCAATCTGCTGGGGATTTCCCAATGTTTGCCCCTCTGCTGGGAAGATGCTTTCTGGAGGATTCTCTGTTGAGGAATGCCTTGAGTAGATCACCTGCTGGAGATATTCCTTGATGGAATCTCTGTTGGGGATATTGATCCGTTGAGTCCAGTGAGACTGATCGCTGCCGGATCTTGTTGCCAAACTGATTTTCAGCTTTTCTTTCTTTTTTTACCCTTGGAATGACCAAGTCATAGGGTTCGCATAATTTTTGCACGATGAGGCCGTTGTCGGTTTTCCTTATGCCTGCGAAGTTGATTAATTTTGTCCATTTTTTGCCCCTAATCGCAAGACTAGGTCTGGGAGTCGCGTAACTTTTGCGCAATGAGGCCGTTTCCGGTTTTCACTCATGCCCGCGATTTGTTTGAGGGTTCGGATCTTCTCCCTTCACCGCCTTGATTGACATTCGCTGGGGATTGATACTCCACTGGGGATATAGGCGTGATATGGCACTTGTACTCGCAGTTTCTAGGGGATCTGGGAGGACTTAGAATAGGACGAAACGTTGGCTAGGGGACCGAAGTTTGGGACACCTTTAAATTTTTGTTGCAACCGACTTGCATGGGGGTTTTCTGTTGAAGATAAATTTTTTTGTTGGGCTCCACTGGGGATTGTCCTCTTTGGGAGAAGTTGATATTGTTGGGGGGAAATCCTGGAAAGATTATTTTTGCTCATGGGGTCCCTAACTTGGAAAATGTTTCAACTTCTATTTTGGAGTTTCCTTTGATGAAATATTTTTAAACTTGATGTCAACTCCATTGTGAAAATTGGGAGAATTTGTCTCTGTTTGGGGAGTGACTCTGTGGGGAAAAAATCGTTTTTGTGGAGAGAGAGTTTTATGAAGTTTTAGACTCTCTTTGGGGGAAAAGATTTTGAGGGGGTAAGTCCCTTTTTGCGACCGCACCTGATTTGTCAGGTTGCCTACATACCCTTTGCAGGATTAAGTCATGACGTAGTTCAAGCAAATGCCACAGATGGGCGAAGGAGGGTGTCCCTGAAAGGTTTTTGTGAGAGAAAGGCTGTTAGGCTCGAAGGGCTAACTAGCGGATTTCATTGATTTTTGTAAAAATGGGTTACATTGCTGGGGGTATGGAGTGTGCCAATGACGGCCTCTTGTCATTTCCCGGAGATTCTACGAGTATAAAGTGCCTATCAGACCTAGACTCTAAGCGTAGTATCGTTTAACTTTGTCCATGTTGATGGGCTCTGGGAGGTCTTCGTCATCCATACGTCCGAGTCATAGGGTACTGCTGGAGAATTTGTCTCGGACTATGTATAGGCCTTCATAGTTGGGCGTGAACTTGCCCCTCGGGGTCAGGACGGTTTGGCAATATCTTCCGGAGAACCAGGTCGCCGACTTCAATGCTTCAGGGCTTGACTTTCTTGTTAAATGCCCTAGCCATACGCCTCTGATAGGCCTGAGAATGATTCATGGCTTTCAGTCGTCGTTCTTCAATCAGATTCAACTGTTCATACCGAGTCTGTGCCCATTCTACTTCTGATATTTTTGCTTCCATTAACACCCGGAGCGATGGAATCTCTACTTCGATGGAAATGACTGCTTCCACACCATAGGCCAAAGAAAATAGTGTTGCTCCTGTTGAGGTTCTGATGGACGTTCTGTAGGCCATGAGCGCGTATGGGAGCATCTCATGCCATGCAGAATAATTGGTTGCCATCTTCTCGATGATCTTTTTCAAATTCTTATTAGCTGCTTCCACTGCTCCATTAGTCTGGGGCCTGTATGGTGTGGAGTTATGATGTTGAATCTTGAATTTTTGGCAGAGGTCAGTCATCCCCTTATTACAGAAATTCAGAGCATTGTTTGTTACAATTTCGAATGGGACACCGTAATGGCAGATGATGTCTCTTTTCAGGAAACGCTGAACCACAGAGGCTGTGACGTTGGCATAAGAGGCTGCCTCGACCCATTTCGTGAAATAATCAATTACAACCAGAATGAATCGATGTCCGTTAGATGCTTTCGGAGCTATGGGTCCGATGACATCGATGCCCCAATTAGAGAAAGGCCAAAGAGCAGTCAGATTGTGCAGCTTTGTCGGCGGTGCATTGATCTTATCAGCATAAATCTGGCACTGGTAGCATTTCTGTACATGCTTGTAACAATCCGCTTCCATAGTAGACCAATAGTAGCCCAGTCTGAGAATTTTCTTAGACAACATCAACCCGTTCATGTGTGGGCCGCAAGTTCCTCCATGAACTTCTTTGACTACCTGTGCTGCTTCACTAGTATCGAGGCATCTGAGCTATATCAAGTTCGGTGATCTCTTGTATAAAATGCCCCCTGATAGGAAAAACTGGATGGCTAGTCTTCTGATTGCCCGACGATCTGTTTTTGTGGCATCGAGAGGGAAGGTCCCGTCCTTGAGGTACTGATTGATGTCTGCATACCAAGGCTTGTTGTCATTCACAGTGTCCAGCTCGAGGTAGTAGACAGGCTGATCCTGTTGCTGAATTTTAATTGGCCAGAGCATGATGCCCCTGGGGATCTATACCATAGAGGCGAGAGTAGCTAATGGGTCGACAAATTTGTTATGGTTCCTAGATCGGTGACTGAAACTGATTCTTCTGAATCGGGTGATTAACATATTGAGATAGGCTAGGTATGGGACCAGCCTGGCTTCTCGAATGACCCAAGATTCATTTGCCTGACAGATTACCAAAGATGAGTCCCCGTAAATGTCTATCTCCTCAATTCCGATACCCAGAGCTTCTTTTAGTCCGGCTATGCATGCCTCGTATTCTGCTTCATTGTTGGAGCATCTGAATTTCAGCTTTACAGAGATAGGAAGATGTGCCCCCTTGGGTGAGATTAGGACTGCTCCTGCCTTGTGTCCATGACTATTGGCAGCTCCGTCAAAGTATAACTCCCAACCGGAGTATTCTTGCTCTTCTGCTTCTGCGTACAGGATGGCTTCGTCTGAAAACTGATCATGTACAGACACATAGTCTTGTATTGGGCTGTGGGCCAAGTGATATGCAATCGCCTGTCCCTTGATTGACTTTTGAGTCATGTACGTAATTTCGAATTCAGACAACATCATAAGCCATCGGGCAGTCCTTCCGGTGGTGGCAGGCTTTTCCAGTAGATATTTGAGTGGGTCCATCCGGGAGATCAGAATTACTGGGTAGGAAAGCAGATAGTGCCGAAGACGCTGAGTAGCCCAAACCAGTGCTAGAGATGTTTTCTCTAGCGGGCTGTACCTTTTTTCGTACTCTAGTAAACGCTTACTGATGTAGTAAATGGCCTGTTCTGTTCTGCCTGTCTCGTCATGCTGTGCCAAGACACACCCCATGGAGGTTTCTTGCATCGAGATATAGAGTAGTAGGGGTCGTCCCGGCGTAGGAGGCACAAGTACTGGAGGATTCAGAAGGTACTGCTTTATCCTGTCAAAGGCTTCTTGGCATTCGACTGACCAGACTGTTGGTGTACTCTTCCGGAGAAGCTTGAAAATCGGTTCACAGATCGGAGTGAGCTGAGAGATGAATCGTCTAATGTACTGAATTCGGCCCAGGAAACTACGGATCTCCTTTTCAGTTTGGGGTTTTGGCATTTCGATGATGGCTCTGGCTTTAGCTGGATCGACCTCAATGCCTCTTTTGTTGACTATGAAGCCGAGGAGCTTTCCTGATGAGGCTCCAAAGACACATTTGGCCAGGTTCAGTCTTAGGCCGAATTCTCTGAATCTATCACAGAGTCTTTTCAGATCTTTAGGGTGTTGCCTGGCAGTGGGTGATTTGACGATCATGTCATCCACATAAATTTCAGCTATCTTGTGGATCATGTCATGAAAAAGTGCCGTCATGGGCCTCTGGTAAGTTGCCCCTGCGTTCTTGAGCCCGAATGACATGATCTTGTAGCAGAAAGTGCCCCAAGGTGTGATGAAGGAAGTTTTCTCCATATCTTCTTCTGCCATTCTGATTTGATTATACCTAGAGAAACCATCCATGAATGAGAGCATCTCATGCCTTGCAGTATTGTCGACTAGGATATCGATGTGCGGGAGAGGGAAGTTATCCTTAGGGCTAGCCTTATTCAGATTCCGATAGTTGATGCACATCCAGACTTTTCCATCCTTCTTGGGTACTGGTACGATGTTTACCAACCATTCAGGATAGTTTGCTACTACCAAGAAGCCTGCATTGATCTGCTTCTCTACCTCTTCTTTGACTTTCTGTGACCATTCGGGTCTCATCCGTCTCAAATTCTGCTTAACTGATCTGAAATTCGGGTTCAGGGGTAGTCTGTGTACCACCAACGCTGGGTCTAGGCCAGGCATGTCTGTATATGACCAGGCGAAGACATCACTGTAGCTTTTTAGGAAGTTGATCATATCTGTTCTTTGCTGTGGGCTCATAGTTGTGCCAATTTGGACCAGCTGAGGGTTGTCTTCAGAACCCAGGTTTACTGTCTCGGTATCCTTGATGTTTGACTGTAGTAGCCCTTCACTGGGTTCTAGAAGGTCCAAAATCTCTTGAGGCGGTTCCTCATCCTGTTCTGTTTCCTATTCTGAGTCATACTCAACTTCTGAAAGCTCAAGGAGGGTTTCTGGGGTAGCCTTGTCGGAGGTGATTTCCTGGTAAATCATTAAGCTTAGTTTAGCATGCTTATGTTTTTATGTTTTGTTGGCTTCAGGACACTAGGCCTTCCAGGGAAAGAGTTTGTGTGATTTCGTCATTAGCCCAATGTAAATGTTTTTTTTTCTTTAAAAACATGTTTTTGAGTCAAAATTCCAGATTTTCATTGATAAAAAAGTGGACTGCTTACAAAATTGACTCGACAAAACACAAAAAAAGGCCTACAGTTGGCTGATATTTTGGATTTTTTGCAACGGGAGCAAAGAGAGATAGACTAAGGAGAAGAGGGGAATGATACTGCATCACTGCTTGTTCTGACCAACCTTCCCTGCACTGCGCTTTCCCTGGCCCTGTACAGCCTCGATGGTGAGAGCCTCGGTCCACCAACGGATTAGTGGCTGGCGAATGGATGACGCTTCTGCACTGTTGGAGATGGTGCATACATGCTCTCCCGCTGAATATTCTGCTTCTGCTTCTGCATCTTCAACAGTCAGCTCTTCAAACATCTGAGCGACGCTGAATATTTCCGGTTCGGGAATCCCTAAAGATTCGGTGCCGGGTTGAGGGTTAGGGATATTGATGGCTGGTGCAAGAGGGGTTTCTGGGTTGGTTTTGAAGATTCCGACAAGGAAAGTTATGGAAATGTGGGGTCGGGGTTCAGGTTTTTCCGACTGTCTACTCTTCTTTGTCAGCTTGTTGAGATAGTCCTCGTACTTGGGTTTGTATCCCAATCCAAATGGAGGTGTGTAACGTGGAGGCACATATCTCTTCTTCATGTCTAGGTTCCTGACACCCAGGCCTAGACCCGACTGGTAATTCATCTTTGCCATCATTCTGATAAAGGGAGGTACTGCTTGCTTGCTCTGCTATTCCACTTGAGCGATGGAGCTGACCTGCTCAAATTGATAGGTCATGAAAGTTGTACCTTGACCTAGCTCTTGGATGTTCCCGAAAGAACTTGCCAACTCCTCAGATGGAATGACGACTAGGTGGTCGTCCTGTATAAACTTGATTCTCTGGTGCAGAGAGAGAGGATGGAATGGCACCAACCGAATGAATCCAGGGCCTCCCTAGGAGCAAGGTGAATGAGGCAGGTACATTCACAACTTGAAAATTTGTCAAGAATTGAACTGGTCCGACCCCGATGGTCAGGTCAATATCACCCAAGTTCTGCCTAGTGGTATTATCAAAAGCCTTTATAGTCATAGGTCTCTTCTTAACTTGGCTGGTACTCAAACCCAGGCTTTGCAGAGTAGAGAGTGTACAAACATTTAGGCCGGAGCCATTGTCAATGAGTACTGAGGATAATGTCCTGTCCATACACTGAACCGCAATATATAGGGCCCGAGTATGATCCCTATCTCCATCCGGTATTTCCTCTTCAATAAAGGAGATGATTCGTGATTCGAGCACTTACCCTACCATCTGCCCTAGTTTCTTAGGCGAGATGTCTGGTGTTACATGGGCGTTGTTAAATACCCGGAGAAGTTGTTTTCTGTGATGCTCTGAAGTCAAAAGAAGACCCAAGATAGAGATTTGTGCCTGAGTTTTGCCCAACTGTTGGGTAATATTGAATTCTTCTGCTTTTTCTAATATTTTTAGTAGGAGAGCCGAATCTACTATTTTCTTTTTTGGGTTTGTTACCCCTGCTTTTTCTTTACCCTTTTCTTTCACCGACTCAATCGCCAGAGGTTGATACACCCGGTCGGATCGGGTGAGGTTGGCTATGTACTGACTTTCGAGGATGAGAGATTGGGGGGCAGGTACATGATTAAGATTGTAAGGCTGGGAAGGGATGTAAGGAATTTTGACTGGTCCAGAGGAGGTTGAGGCCTTGGCTGAAGCTGTTGGCCAACTAGCAGGACAGGGAATTGTGTAGACGATTTGTTCTTTGTTTGATTCCAGAGCGGGGAGTTGTACTGGGGTCTGGATGGCCTGAACATTTGACTGTGGCAGAAGGATTATAACTGGGGGTCGATACAAGGGCCTGATGATGCCATCATCGACTGGGGGTGCGTTGGGTCTAGGTTTCCCTGCCCCGGGTTCTTCCCACTTAATAAAGTTAACTTGGTTGTTATGTGGGGGCAGTGGCACCTGGTCGATACTTGTGTTGCTGGGAGCTAGTTCGACCTTACCCGTATCTAGGATATCCTGGATAGCGCACTTCAGACCAATGCAGTAATCGGTCGCATGGCTCGGGCCTTTATGAAAGACACAGTGTTGGTTAACATCGTAATTTTTGTTCCTCTTGTCTGGTGGTAAAAGAGGGGTAGGGCCTCTTAGTTCGAGAAGGCCCTACTTGGTTAGGAAGTCCAAAAGTTGACTGAGTATGTAAGGGAGAGGGGTAAAGGTCCTGGGGGGATGGGTTTGCCCCTGGTTCTGTTTAGCCGGCCGGGTGTTTCCAGGTACTGGCTGTTGCTGAGCGGCCGGAGCTGGTAATCTGATCAGCGCTACGGGGGCCACCAAGTTAACATTTTCTTTTCTCTTCTGGTCTCTGTGACCATTGTTTCTACTGGTTGAAGTTGCTACCACTTTGGGGGGAGCAAGCCCTAGGCTTGAATGAATGGCTCCACTCTGTATTGTTGCCTCAATACAGGCACCTGTTTTGACTATTGTGCCAAAGTCCACAACCGGTAGAGTGACCATCAGTGTAGAGTAGGGCTGCTTTAGCGTGCCCAAGAATATGTTTGCCAGCTCTTCCTTGAGGATAGGGGTGATGACCTTTGCTGCCATTTCTCTCCACCGGGTGGGATATTCTAGGAATGACTTATTATTCCGCTAGTACATCTGTTCCAATTGGCTTCGCTGAGGCCGAAGCTCCGGATTAAAAGAGTATTGCTCCACAAAGGCATCCATGACGTCCTGCCATCTCTTGATTCTCTGTTTATCGATCAACATCCACCAGGCAAGGGCTGCCCCCTTCAGACTTTTCTGGAAATACTGTATGAGTAAAGGTTGATTCTTATTATACGGGAGCATGTCCCCTAAGTACTTCTGCAAATGTTGTTTAGGACAGCCCGAGCCATCATATTTATCGAAGTCAGGTACCTTGAATCCAGGGGGAATAGCATTTCCAGAAGAGAAAGTCAGGTCTTCTAATGATAGGGTGGGGTTAGCAGATGCCCCTCTCATTCTTCTTATTTCCTCTTTCATCTGTTTTATCTCTTCATGTTGGTCCCTGAGGGACGGTGTAGGGTCGGAAGACAATGGCCTGTCCTGATTGACATGTGATGCCTTAGGCTGCTCGTCATACTGGTCATACTCCTCTCCTCCTCCCCCTGTTGCGGGTATAGGGTTGGGAATAATGATAGGGGTAGGCTGTTTTGGGTGAGGCTGATCAGGGGTTTCATTGGTAGGGATCCGGTTAGAAGGTTCTTCGGTTCTAGCACCAATCAGAATCTTTAGGGATTCCAAAACACTATCCAGTTTCGCCTGCATGACTGCAATATCTCGGTCATGAGCTTGTAACAATTCATCTGTCCGCTGTTGATAGTCTGATGGTTCTGCCATCGCTTTTGAATTGCTCTTAGATGGGCCGTGTATGGTACAATCTCCGTGACTGGTATTTCTGTGAGGACCGCTTCTGCAACTTCGGCGAGAATCGCAGTCAGAGAACGAGTCATGGGTCGGCTCATGCAGACTGAAAAGATGTAACGACTAAACATGAATATGCATGAGGTGCGAGACAAAAAATGCAGTAAAGATTTTCATTGATTGCAGTGATTGAGTGAGTGTAATACATGACTGACTCAATAAAAGCGAAAAGGGACTCAACCCTAGGCAGGCCCATCGGGGATGGCAAAGTCAAGCGGTCGGGGCACGCCGTCACAGCCCATGACCTATTGTTGGAGGGATATGATTTCGATCTCCATGCGCTCGATTGTCTCCGAGGCATTGTACATATGGGATCCGTACTGACGGATCCGGCTGGTCATTTCCTCCTTCGCACTATCAAGCTGTTCCTGATGGAAGCCCAACTGGGCCCGAAGGACGGAGTTCTCTCTGATATCACCCCTGTGTCTCATCTGCAAGGATCGGACTGTGTGCTCGAGGCTATCAACCTGCTCCTGCATGGCTATGAGTCCGCGGTTCTGCTCCGCTTCCTACTGCCTGAATGCATGCTGGGCTCGTCTAAGCTGCTTTTCTCTCTCCTGGATCTGTAACTGCCTTTCCAAGAAGAAGTCTGTCCAGGGAACCGCCATGTCAGCTATGGGTATGGTTCCTCGAGATGGGGCTACAACTGGTGGGTGGAAGGTCAGGATTTTCTATCCATATACGGTATGCAGGATCAGTTGGTGGTCCAGTTGTGACCACAAAATCTGGCCATTTGTCCCTTCTAGAGCTTCGCCAATCTGCTTGGAATCGACAGGTGAGGCGTTCAGATTGCACTGTGAAATTGACAAAATCATTCTCCAGGTCGTCTATTACTGGTATGCGCTGAGGGAGTCCAAACTGGCGGAGGACTCGAAGTGGTACATAGGCTACAGAGCTGGTGAGTCCTGCTAGGACTATGCATCGCCTTCCTGCTATGACGACGCGTGGTAGTTTTCTGCGAACGAGCCACACGCATTCCCATATGATCTGCTCCTCTGTCAGGTCTTGGAGAAGCCGATAGAGAGTCTTAACATCTGAAGTCACGATCTGGCCCTGATTCTGTGAAATCTTCCTGGGCATCTCGAGGTACGTCGGGTACCGGTAAGATGGTGGGCAGGTGTGAGACCATCCACAGGTGTAAAAGCTGTGCACTGGCGTGGAAGATGCCCTTTCTGCGTCCTACTGCAAGGTTGAGAGCCCTGAGTAACTCTGCAAGAATGACTGGGACAGCCATCTTTGATTCCCGCATGTCGTCAATTATCCTTGTCAGTACTGAGTCGGTGAAGGCGCGACTTTTCGGGAGCACCAGTTGTGACATGATGATCAGTGTAAAGGCATTGAGACCAGGGATCTTAGTTTCTAGGGAGTCAGGGTCCCACCTGGGCCAGTACAATTTCTCAAGAAATTCAATGGACACCCGGTCGTAAGTGCCGCTAGGATAGTACTGCAAGGAGGCAGGCCTGATTCGTAAGAATCGTGAGAGATCTGCCTGAAAGTTTGCCTTGTAGCGCGGTACTATGGCATCGCCTTCCATGTTTAAGCCGAGAATGCGCTGTATCTCCTCCAGTGTTGGACACAACTCGTTCTTACCGAAACGGAATACCATATAGGTAGGGTTCCAACACTGGACGGCGACATTAATGAGGTGCTAATATGTCTTAACCATGGACAGGTCTAGGGTGTTACCTAGTCTGTAGTACTGGGCCCAAGTGAGACGCTGATCCTGACTCAGTGCCTCAATTTTCTCACGGAGGGTCGGGTCACATGCCCCCTAGGAGGTCAGGTGCATAGGCCTAGGAGGCTGACTATTTGGCGGAATAATCCTTCACGGACCTGCCATCTACCCTGGACAAATATACAGACTCTGTGTAAGTGTACTGTGTATGAAATGCAAATGATGCAACATTTTTTTTTTGATTTTTTTCATTAGGGTGTGACATGGCACATGTGCCCTGATAGGGCAATCGGACAGGGGTCTGGTATGCTTTACCCAGATTGTTAGGAACTGGGGCCTATAAGGACAAGGCGGGGGATAGTTCTAAGTGAAGACCTATATGCCGGGGATTTGAACCTCATGTGCTATGTCCGGGTGTGGGGTAGGATGTGTTTTATTACAGGCACAAGCTTGGCTCATCACATGCCCCTGGGTGGGTGCTTATCCGGGTAATCAACCTTGATTGGGGACAGGTATAGGGTGCAAGCAGGTTAGGGTTTAGAGTAACACTACAGGTGGGGCTGCTTGTAGACTATACCCTAGCCTAGGCTATATGTATGCATGCTGGGATATGCAGTATTGTGTTCCTAAGGTTGGGGGGATCACTTACACCGTACATGCTACTCCCTAAAAATGGTCGATTGGTGTAAGCGGGAGCGTTCAGAACCATTTCCTGAAGATAGTCACCCAACAGGCTAGTTCTGCAGACTTTCAAGACTGTTAAGCCCCTGTCACTGAGGATAGTCATCCAACAGCTGTGAACGTAATAAGCCTGTTTAATAGGTAATGGGTTGATTACACTACAATGGTATGAATGAGATGCATAGTACACAAATCACCAAAGAGATGTAAAATGATTAGTATTAGGTTAACTACTTAAGCATTTGATTAATTTGAGGTTTAGTTTGGATTAAACCTAGGTTCTGGGTTGAACCTTATATCCCCAGCAGAGTCGCCAGAGCTGTGAGTGCGGGTTTCGAGAAACCCTGGTTTGGTTTTCACGGGTGAATGTAGAGTCGCCACCTATTCATTCGGAAGGGATAAGTCCCCGAGATTTTGATAAGGTCTTGGTCTGCGGTCCGAGGTCAAGGTAAGAGGTTCGGTTAAGTCCGGGAAGGGGTTAGGCACCCCGGCACTTCCACTTTTCAGTGGTTCCCTACTTGCTAGGGTTAACCTAAATTAATCTCAATGTTAATCAAATACCTTAAGTATTTAAGATAATGCTAACCTAAGAAGGAGAAAACCCTAGACTAGGGTCGAACCCGGGTTGGGCTGCCTACGTACTCACATAGGGGTGAGATCAGACCGAGCGTAGTTCTGGCACATGAGCTTGTGCCGGGACTAGGGGTGTGTGTGTGTGCACCAAGGGTGGCTTAGGGTCTAGCCGTGAGGCTAGGGGTGGTTGACCGAGTTGGTCAAATGCTTGGCATTGGGCCCGGTAGGCCTAAGGTAAGTCCGATAGACTAGGGTTGGGCCCGGTAGGCCGAGGGTGAAGCCCGGTAGGCTAGCTTGGGCCCGGTAGGCCGAGATTGGGCCCGGTAGACCAAGGGTGAGCCCGATAGGCTCGGGTTTGGCCCGGTAGGCCGAGATTAGGCCCGGTCAGTCAAGGGGTGAGGCCTAGTAGGCCCAATGTGTCTTAACCAAGGGTTAGGGTTCCTAACCGGGGTTAAGAAAGGTGATTAACCCTAGTCAGGGGTGCTAACCATGGTTAAAAAGTCCAATATCAGATTTTTTTGGTCTTTTTGAATTTTTTTGATTTTTTTAGGATTTTCTCAGATTTTTCCCAGCGGTCAAAGATGCTTAACCGCGGTTAAGGAGGGTAGGTCACCATGGTTAAGGGTTTTACCCATGGTTAAATGGTCAAAATAGACCATTTTTGGGTTTCTCCTAATATTTTAGATTTTTTAAAGCATTTTTCCAGATTTTTTCCGGTTAAGGATTTTTTAATCATGGTTAAGGGTCAAAAATGGGGTTGACTCTGATTAAGGGTCTTAATCACAGCAAAAATGGTTACAGAAGAAATTTCTAGATTCCATGTAATATTTGTGATTTTTTGATGATTTTTCTAGAATTTTACTGGGTCATGGGCCGCTTAACCATGGTTAAATGTTAACCACGGGTGGGTTTAACTATGGTTAAGGGGTCGACTGAGGTAAAAGCGGGTCCAGGGTCCATGGCAGGGCCTAGACTGGCTCCTACCCGGCCTGGGCCCCCAAAAAGTCCAGCAAATACAAAAAAACTCAAAAACATGTTACATTTTTAACCACAGTTGAGGAGGGTTTAACCATGGTTAACGAGGGAACCATGGAAAACCAAGAATACCAGTGGGTAGCCTGAAGTCCAGTGATCGTTTTAAGCCATTGTGGGGCCCAAGGGGAGGTCGGGTGTGGGCCCCACATAGGCCCAAAGTTGCCTCGTTGCACATCATATAAAATGACGATTTTTTTAAAAAAGAACCAAACAAATTTTTTGGCAAAGTTTGCGGTGATTTTGCCGCTGATTGGCTCAATCCCCGGGGGATCCGAGACCATGGTCGCGAAGCCTGCTATGAGGGAAACAATTTGGGCCCTTGTGGGGCCAGAGGGGAGGCCGGATGTGGGCCCCACAGAGGCCCAAATGCGTTCCATTGCACAGATTTTCACACTGTCGACCCCACTTTAAGGTCGATTTAACAATGGTTAACGGGCGAATTAAGAGCCGAAATTGTACAGAGGGGTAGCCGGGTATGTGGGTAGTCTAACCATGTCCTCGGTTTTGACCAAGGCCGGGTCTAATCCGGGTTAAACCGGGGTTAAACGTGGGTAGCTGAAACTGAATTTTTCCAGATTTTTCGAAAAACACGCTTCGGTTTGGGGCTGTTTGGCTTGAGCAATGGGAGTCTAGGGGGGTTCCTCATGGATTAAGGACCCCCCAGACATCTTTGAGTGGCCGCCACGATGGGGGGTGGTGGTGCCTGTTGTCACGCCTCAAGAAGAAAGCCTCCATCCTATGGTTTAGCTACTGAAATCAAAGAAAGAAAGAAGAGAAAAAACAAGAGCAAAGTGGGACCCCTGGAATGGGACCAGGGGTCCCTTACAAGGGCAATGACAGCAGAGAAAAAGTAGGGGGAGTATATGTATACCCTGTGGCTACAGTGGCCGCGCGGTGGTGGCGAGGGCTGTGCGTGGTGAGGACGGCCTGGGCTAGGTGGCAGCTACCTGGGAAGATATGGGGCGACCAGAGGACTGGGAACAGCTCCGAGAGTGGACTAAAGCAAAGGGCAAGGGGTGTTGCGGATCCGGACTGAGCAAAGCGAGCTCGAGCAGTCCCTATTCCTCAAAAAAAATTTAGAAGCTGTTGATGGCTCGCAGTGGTGGTGAGAGATGGTGATTTAGGGGAATGTAGGGGTGTTCTTGGAGCCGAGGTTGAAGACTAAAGAGGATTGAAGCAAGGCTGGCCGAATGGGGGTGACTGTAAAATTTTTTTTTTGAAAAAACTTCTTTGCAACCGTGGCTTTGGGTAGTGGTTTGGGGAGGTCGTGGAGCTTGGGAAATGCTTAAGGGTTTGCCTAAGGTGGAGGTATGGTGGGGAATTGGATGAGTGGGCTGGTAGAAGGTGGAACTCCACTGTAATTTTTTTCAAAATCCTCCCCCAACCGTGGCTGCTATGGTTGGTTTTTAAAGGAGAAGAGGGAATGAAATGGATAAGGATGGAGGGTGATACTAGACGTGGGAGACATGATCTGGAGGAGGGGTAGCGTGGCAGGAGACAGGTGGGGTGGCAGCGCTGTGCATTGGTCCCACTGGCAGGGACGATGAATAGTAAGTTTTTTTGAAATTTTTTTTTTGTTCGGTCGTTTGGGTTCGGTTATGTGAGTTGGGCCCAACCTGCGTATGGGCCCTGCCACATGGGGTTGGTTCCCAATCACACCCCTTCCAATTTTATTTTTCTATTTTTTTCTTTGCTTTGGTTTGGACCTAAGAAAAAAACTTTTTTGTTTGTTTGTTTGTTTTTATTTATTTATTTATTTTATTATTATTAAAAAAATCCTAAAAGGCCTTGGGCCTTAATTTTATTTGTTTGATTTTTTTGTTTCTTTTGT
Source organism: Tetracentron sinense (assembly GCA_015143295.1). Lineage (NCBI taxonomy): Eukaryota > Viridiplantae > Streptophyta > Magnoliopsida > Trochodendrales > Trochodendraceae > Tetracentron > Tetracentron sinense. The sequence continues at coordinate 37,249 of JABCRI010001201.1, forward strand.
TTTATTCTTTTTTTTTGTTTTGTGCCTAAAAAAAACTTTTTTTTTTTTTAAATTTTATTTTATTTTATTTTATTTATTCCCCTTTTGGGGCTAAACCACTACATGTGTGGGAAAAGCCAAAAGTGTTTTGCCCTAAAAAAATTTGAATTTTAAAAAGTACGGTGGGTCCCACCTTAGATTGGGCTTAGTGGGCCAATGCTTGGACCCCAGCATAGGTTTTTATCCATTTGTAGAGTTTTGGACTTGAGAAGGGCCTTGAGCCCATGGGACTTTGCCTAGGGATTGGGCTAGGGCTAGGGCTAGGGCTAGGCTAGGGTTAGACCTGGGTTTAGGTCTAGGGTTTAGTTGAGCAGGGTGTAAAAATTGGGTGCTTACAAAGACGATCCTATATTAATGGAAAAACACAAAACAACCAACTTTATATATACCAAATACTAGTCAAACAAGCGAGGGTATTTCTCCCTTACTTCAGCCTCGCGTTCCCAAGTAGCTTTCTCTACGGAATGGTGTTGCCACTTCACGAGAACCAAGGGAATAGTCTTGGTACGCAAAACTTGATCTCACCGATCCAAGATCTAAGCCGGTTGGTCCATTAATGTAAGATCCTCTCAAATCTCCGCAAGATCGAGATCAATCACGTGCGAAGGATCCGGTATATATTTTCGAAGCATGGAAATGTGGAACATATTGTGGACCGCAGCCATGTGAGGCGGTAGCAACACTCTGTAAGCGACCTCACCCACTCTGGTGATGATCTCGAACAGACCCACATACCTCGGGCTAAGCTTTCCTTTCTTGCCAAACGTAATAATCCCTCGGCTCGGAGAAATCTTCATTAAGACCCGATCCCCAACTTGAAATTCCAAATCTCTGCGGCGAGTATCCGCATAGTTCTTCTGCCTGTCCTGGGCAGTCTTCAACCTCTCCCGAATGATCTTGACCCTATCTACGGTCTGCTCGATCAACTCAGGACCCAATACCTTTCTCTCACCAACTTCGTCCTAGTAAAGAGGAGCTCTGCAACTTCTCCCATACAATGCCTCGAAAGGTGCCATCTGGATGCTCGCCTGGTAACTGTTGTTGTAGGCGAACTCAACTAAAGGAAAATGATCCTCCCAACTACCCTGGAAAACTAACATGCAAACTCTGAGCATATCCTATATAACCTGGTTAACCCTCTCGGTCTGTCCATCAGTCTGAGGATGAAAGGTGGTGCTGAAATCTAGCCGAGAACCCATAGCACTCTGAAAGCCCTTCCAGAACCTAGAAGTAAACCTCGGGTCTCGATTAGATATGATAGAAACTGGTACCCCATCACTCTAACCACCTCCTTGGTGTACAAGGCTACTAGCTGGCTCATACTGTATGTAGTCCGATATGGTAGGAAATGCGCAGACTTTGTCAACCGATCAATTACAACCCAGATAGCATCAGAGCCCCTTGCCGTCCTTGGTAAGCCAGCTACAAAGTCCATCGAGATGTTCTCTAATTTCCATTATGGAATAAGGAGAGACTGTAAAAGACCTGCTGGCCTCTGATGCTCAGCCTTCACCTGCTAGCACACCAAACATCTAGAAACATACTCTGCGAATTCCCTCTTCATGTTTCGCCACCAATAGTGCCTCTTGAGATTCTGGTACATCTTAGTACCCCCAGGATGTACCGTGTACTTGGATCGATGTGCCTCGCCCAAGATCTCACGTCGGCGGGAACGCACAACCTACCTTTGAATGTGATGACACCATCACCATTCAAAGCAAACTCTTGACTTACTATGCTAACTGACTTGTCTTGGTAAGCAAGCAACTTTGCATCTGAACTCTATAACTTCTTAATCTGAACCAGGATATAAGGCTTGACCGTAAGATTTTCCATGACTAGCCCAAAAGTAGGCATGCTGAAGCTAGTATCAAGGTTCGCCATTTCCTCCAACATCTTCCACTTAAGAACCATCATGTGAGCCAAGTGTCTGGAATGCTTCTTGCTAAGGGCGTCAGCTACTACATTTGCCTTATCTGGGTGGTACTGGATCGATAAATCATAGTCCTTTATGAATTCCACCCATCGATGCTACCTCAGATTTAGCTCCTTCTGGGAAAATATATATTTCAAGCTTTTGTGATCCGTGAACACCTCCCACTGTTCCCCATATAGGTAGTGACGCCAAATCTTCAGCCCAAAGACAACTACAGCAAGCTCTAAATCATGCGTAGGATAGTTCTTCTCATGATTTTTCAACTGCCGGGAAGCATAGGCAATTACCTTCCATGTTGCATCAGAACACATCCTAGGCCGATAAGTGACGCATCACTGTAGACTACAAAACCACCGTTCCTAGATGGGACTGTAAGAACAGGGGTTGTAGTAAGCCTCTTCTTCAATTTTATGAAGTTCACCTCACACTTCTCGCTCCAAGTGAACTTAGCGTTCTTCTGCGTGAGATAAGTAAGTGGAGCTGCTAAGCTGGAGAATCCTTCCACAAACCTCTTGTAGTACCCTGCTAGGCCGAAAAAATTGCGAATCTCGGTGACACTCTTCGACCTCTCCCAGTTCATCACTGCTTCTATTTTCGTAGAGTCGATTGAGATACCCTCGACAGACACCACATGGCCAAGGAACGCCACCTTCTCCAACCAGAACTCGCACTTGCTCAACTTAGCATACAAACTATACTCTCGAAGAGTCTAGAACGTAAGGCGGAGGTCTCTCGCATGATCATCTCGTGTCTTGGAATACACACGGATATCGTCAACGAACATAATCACATATCGATTGAGAGATGGTCTGAATACCCGGTTCATCAAATCTATGAAAGTAGCCGGTGCATTCCTCAGACCAAAAGACATGACCAGGAACTCATAGTGCCCATACCGCGTCCTGAAGGTGGTCTTGGGAACATCTTCGGCCTTAATATTTAACTGATGGTACCCAAATCAAAGATCAATCTTCGAGAAGAACCTTGCACCCTTCAGCTGGTTGAACAGATCGTCTATCCGAGGTAATTACCTTCTCATTCTTGATCGTGACCTTGTTCAGCTGCCTGTAGTCAATGCACATCCGCATCGACTCATCCTTCTTCATGAAGAGCACAGAAGCTCCCCATGGGGAAACACTCTACCGGATGAATCCAAGGCCCTGTAATTCCTCTAATTGCTCCTTCAACTCCTTAAGCTCAATAGGGGCCATCCTGTATGGAGCTCTAGAAATCGGAGCAGTACCAGGAGTAAGCTCAATAGCTAATTCTATCTTTCGATCCGGAGGTAATCCTGGTAACACCTCTAGAAACACGTCCAGGTACTCACTCGCTACCGGAATGGCTGAGGAGTCTTGTACCTCTAAACTTGAGAGACTAAGGGCTACAAATCAAGCGATGTCCCTCCTCCGTATCCCTCAAAAATGAAATGGCTTTACACCTTCTGGCTTAAAGTCCACCCTCTTTCAATAACACGCTACATGCCCACGGTGAGTCGAGAGCCAATCCATTCCTAGGATGACATCAAAGTTGAATTCTTGGAACTCCAGAATGATCAGATCGATTGGCAAGTCATGCTGCCCAACTTGTACAATGCAACCCCGATACACTTTGTCTGCATCGACTGTCTTACCGAGTGGAGCCAAAATGGACAACTCTTGGGGTAATCGACTCGGCTCTGAGGCAAAGCCCTTGGCAAAGCTAGGTGAGATAAAAGAATGCGATGATCCAATGTCAATCAACACCTGTGCTAAACACTCGCTAATGAGCAAGGTGCCTGAATATTTAAACTAGCTTACATCAATAAATTTCACAAGTCACACATTTTATATAGGTAACATATTGTACACATAGCAATTATAGCATATATATATAACATCAAATTTCATAAATAAAACAACTTAACTTGAGCGAACCTTGCACAACATCATCTGATGCATGTGGATCTTGCTCGGTCATAGCAAAAACCCGTCCCTGATTTTCCCTACGAGGCGGCTGGGTGGGTTGCGGAGGCTTGGAAACCTATGAAGACCCCTGCTGCGATGTCGGCTCAACTGGAGGTCTAACTTCTTGCGGCCTAGCCGCTAACTGCCTCCGTGGACAATCCCTGATAATGTAGCCCTGATCACCACAGTGGAAGCAACCACCTGAGAGTTTACGATACTCTCTAGCCTTGTGCCTCTTACCACAAGTAGTGCACTCCTCAAATGGTTACAATGCTGAGGACATGGGCGGCACATATCTAATTGCCTGTGTGGCAATAGGGCGAGGCGCTTGTGGGGAAAAAGGAGGCCTCTGAGCCTGCTTAGGCTGAGAAGTCTGATACGGAGCAGTCCTGGCCCTCTTCTCAAGCAGTGCTGAGCCACTAGTGTCGCGACCCAAAACCCACCCTAGGAGTTAGAGTGAACTTTGGACGACTAATCATGGCTTACATGACTTGCTTGACAAACCAACCTGCAAAAACCCACAGAGCATATACAATAGAGGATATAAACAGCGGAAACATACTCTAACATAGCACAGCAGAAGTCTAAACAAACCTCTATGTATATACGAATCCAAGTTTACACAAAAGGAATCCAAAAGAAAGTGCGGACAGGCCCGCCAAAATACATGAATGTATATCTCTCATCTGACCCACAGCTATTCACTCAGAATCTACAACCACCTAATGGTAACCCTCTACTGGAGGTTCCTCCAAAGGTTCCTCGACGTACTCCTCCACCCAAGGGCTCGGAGCACAGACATCAAAAGGAGCAGCTGCTCCGCCATCACCTGCCGACATAAGAAGTACGGCTGAGCATGGAATACTCAGCGGGTACCAAGCACTAACTAACAGTCATAGCATACGGATAGCATACATAAAGCAGGAAACAATTCACGCATATAAAGCAGGAATGATTCATATCATGACAATAAAGTAAAACAATATAATTCATCATGTTTGCATTCATAAAAGCCAGTAAAACCCTTGAAATCTTGTGCACTTGACTTGACTGAAATTACCCTTTTTATGCTTGAAACTTTGTCTACCGTGTCATGCGTGTCATGCTTGTATCATGCGTGTCATGTCATGCCATGCGTGTATCATGCTTGCTTGTTCTGAAAAGTAATCTGCTTGTGAGGGAAGGGAGACCCTTCTTCCTAGAATGCTCATGCTTGTCATGCTATGTCATGTCATGCTTACTCGGAAAAGTGAACTACTTGTAAGGGAAGGGAGACCCTTCTTCCTAGAATGCTCATGCTTGTCCTTCCACTTGTGAGATTCACTTGTGAGATGTCCTTGTGAGATGCACTTGCGAGGGAAGGGAGACCCTTCTTTATGCTATGCACTTGTGAGTGAGGGGAGACCCCTTGTGAAATGTTTGTTCTTGTTTTCTTGTGAAAAGTGAGGTAAAACATGTCGTAGGATATGCCCCACCTCTAAATCCCATTCTTGAAAACCTTGGTAAATCATGTCATGTATGCGTGCTCGTGAGGTCGTGTGCATACTTGCATTTGGAATTAAATATGGCATTTGAGTAATTCATAACACATAACATCAATGATTTGGGCAATTTAATATTCATATCATTTAGGGAAAGCGAACAATCACACTATCATGACCCTAGCAATTTCCATAAACCTTAAACATGCATTTTCTTAATTTATTATTCATTTTATTCACCTTGGCATTTCATCAAACATGGTGCATTCATTATTTATCAACCCTACAACATGCTTTTCTAGGTGGGTTTTACTCATATCACATATGTATGTTCATTATGGGTACAATGCCCTCCCCGTTCATCCATCACATCAATACACACGGCATCCAATCGCCCACATTCATCTCCATTCACCATTCCCCATTCACCATTCACAACCCATCTCATAATACATGGATGTATAAAGGAACACAAAGAAAATGAAGGAAAAGAAGAACTATAACTAGGAGGGTAGCAAGAAGTACCGACCTTGAAGAAATGATGAAGAAACCCCTTCCAAAAACGACCGAGTAGCTGCTGCCCTAGCTTGGATCACGAGCTCCTCGAATGCTTGAGCTTTGATCTTGAAGAAAACGGGCTTGGGGTTGATCTAGGGTCTTAACCCATTTGATTTCTCCCCAAATGAAAACATAGGTTTTGGAAAACCCCTTTCCTCTTCTCTCCTATCTCATTCCCTCTCAAAATATGGCTAAGGGTGTTTATGAACACCCTTGGCTCGAGCCAACCCTTAAAAATAAGGGTGGAGTGGCCAAAAGATAAAAAAACCCCTAAAACAAATTCTGAAAATTGCGTAGGACCGATAGATGACCGGTCTACCGGTAGTGGACCGATCGATCGGTGCTTATGACCGATCTACCGGTAGTGGACCGATCTCTCGGTCTTGACTGGTGCTGCAGAATGCACTTCAGTATTTTGGCCATAACTTTTGACTCAGTGCTCCAATTTTGACGATTCAACTTGCGTTGGATTCTTCTTTCAAAGAGGAACAACTTTTATGTTTTAAAAAAAAATTCTAATTCTTCTTTATTCATGGACAAAAATTCCCTTAAAGCTGACTGGTCTGCAATGGGTTGCGACAGCCCAAATTTGCAGCCGACCCGATTTTGGAAAGCCTACTTTTGACTCAACCCTGACTCAAAATCAGGGAAAGTGATCAACATGAACCTTGAAGAGGGTTCTAATACCTTTCTAAAAATTCAGTAATCACTCAATTCTGAGCAACGATGACTAAACTAGAGCCTTTTAAAGTTGAGGTAAATGCCGAAACATACCTTTTCGACACCTAGAATACCTCGAGTGTTTTCACACTCTTTTCCCTTTGTGTCCAACACCCTACTCACACCTCATAAATCATTCTCCATAAGTCTTTAACCCACCTCAATGATCATTAAATTCACACCGACATGCATGAGAGGCTCCGGCCTCTTTATGCCTCATGCACTAGCACTATTCACCAACAACCCATTGAAACACTTAGGGTATTTGTACCCTTGATTTCACCTACTTAGAGTATCTTTACACTCTCGTTTTACGACTCAAACCATGTACCTAAAACCCTCAATTGACTAATGATAATATCAAGAACACAATGGGAGGCCTTAGGCCTTCATACATACCATACGAGGGCACCTTTCACTAGCACTATTCATAGTATAGTGAACTTGAATTTCCGGGGTTCTACAACTAGACTGTCCCCTGATCATGGTGGTAGATCATCTACCGCCAATAGAGGATTTCATTAAACAGGGCCTGGCCCATGCACGCCCATGGTAAGGGGGGTTGGCTTTTGGATTTTTGGGTCCCATGGGCCCAAACCAAGGGTTCAGGCCCTAGGGGCCTTGGACTTAGGGTTTAAGCCCTAAGGGCTCAGGGCTAGGCTAGGGCTTTAAGACCTAAGGGTTTAGGTTAGGTCTTAGGGTTTGACTAGGTTTACCTAGGGTTTCACTAGGGTTAGGTCCTAGGGTTTAACTAGGTTTTGACTTAGGGTTGGTCCTAAGGTTAACTAGAGGTTTACCTAGGGTTAGGGTTTGGTTTTAGGGTTATGTCCTAGGGTTGAGGGGACTCGGTTGGAGATAACCATGGTTAAAATACCTTTACCATGGTTAAGAAAGGGGTGTAAAAATTGGGTGCTTACACAGTGTAATGCTTTAAAGAATGAGAGGGGAAACTGGATTCAGTCGGAAGGGGAGATCTCAAACTTGATTACTAATCATTTTCTTCTTTATTCACCTCAGTTTAGCCTGAGGGGATTCCAAAAATGATCACCCCAGTCTATCCAAAAATTTTGGAGGAGACGAATGTCGAATTATGTAAAGAGGTTATTGAGGTAGAGATCAAGGAAGTTGTGTTTGAAATAGGGCGGTCAAAGGTGCCTTGTCCGGATGGGATGTTGGCTGCGTTTTATCAACATCATTGGGATACTGTTGGGGCTGATTTTTGTGAGGCTATTATGAGTTTCTTCACCTCGAGACATCTTCTAAAAGTCTAAATTTTACACATATAATGCTAATTCCCAAGGTTCTCAACCCTGAAGAGATGCATCATTTTAGACCGATTATTCTTTGCAACACAAGTTATAAGGTTATCGCTAAGATCTTGGCTAATCGGTTTCGCACTTGCTTGGAGGAGATCATTGACCCAACACAAGCAGCCTTCATTCAAGGGAGGCAAATTACGGATAATATTTTGATAGTGCATGAGATCAATCACCTTTTATTGAAGAAGGCTTGAGGAGCAAAAAGATGTTTGGCAGTTAAGTTGGATATGAACAAGGCATTTGATCGAGTTGAATGGGGGTTCTTGATGGAGATGATGAAGAAGTTGGGTTTTTGTGACCAATGGATGTACCAATGTATTTCCACAGTGAGTTATGCGGTAATGGTTAATGGCGAGCCAAAAGGACATATTAGCCCAAGTAGGGGTCTACGTCAGGGAGATCCACTGTCCCCTTATCTTTTTCTCATATGTGCCGAGGCCTTATTGCAGCTTTTGCATCAAGAAGTCGTTCATAGGCAAATTAGTGGAATCCAAGTGGCCGGTGGAGCACCTATCATTTCTCACCTCTTTTTCGCCAATGATTGTATGGTTTATTTAGAGGCTAACACCCAAGAGCCCGAGCATTTGATTTAGTTACTCAAATCCTACAAAAAAGCTTTGGGACAAAAGGTAAATCATCGTAAATCTGGATTGTGTTTTAGTACTAATACTCCACGTCAGTTTAAAAGGATTATAGCGGTATTTTCAATATCCGGAACCTTTCGGCTCCACATAAATATTTGGGTCTTCCATCGGCGTTTAGTGGATCCAAGATGCATATTTTTGATGATTTGAAGCAAAGAATTTTGTCTCGCCTTAAAGGTTGGAAAGGGAACGAAGCCAATACTTGGCTTGGTCTTTTAGAGAAAATACTTGGCTTTGTCTTTTAAAGAAAAGGGGAAGAAGCGCAATCTAAGGGCATCATCCGAAAATCCTTGCAACTTGAATGTGGTACAGATCTCATGAAATTTGTCAAGATGCTTATATGGATCTTCATTATTAAGTCCATAGGATGGTATTATCTGAATGATACTGGACTTAATTTCATATTGGGCTGTCGATGTTTTTGGCAGCCATATGCAGGAAGAGGATAGATATGTAGGAGTAAAATACTCCTTCAAAGATTTGATCGGGTCATGTTCTTCCGCCATGTTCGGGAAATGAATAGCTTCTAGGTTCGCTCTAGGGATGGTAGAGGCCTTAGCCTTTGGATTTGATTAGAATAAGGCTGAAGCCTTTAGGAACCTAGCAGTACGCTCTAACTCTGAATCAAGAGGGAATAAATCAGGATTACAAGACTTCCTACCGTGCATACAAGCTATGGAAATACTCTATGTTTGACAAACATCAAATTAAAATAAATATCTACTTAAAGAAGTAAATACTTACAAAGCTCTCATGCTTTCCAGATCTTGAGCAAGCTTTTGTAATTTTGCAATTTGAGCGATTTGGTACCTGAAAATAAAAATATTTCAAATTAAATAAAATAAAAGGGAAAAATATTTTTGGATTTTTTTTATATAATTAATTTAAAATTAATCTATCAAATTAAAAACTAGACCGTTCCAGCAGTCCCCGGCAATGGCGCCAAAAATTGATCATTACTTAATCTTAAATTATTCATTCTTAGTAATAATTCCGTAGAATAGTACTAGTAAGGGTATTGTACCTCTGAGAACTGTGCTAGTTTTGTTGCCTTTTGTCAAGATGAATTCTAAATTAATGAGATGGATAATTGATTTTTGTTTGATTAAACTAAAACAATGAATTAAACTAATTAAAATTTCTAAATTAATTATCAGCTACTGGGTTTTTAAATCCCTTAGAAGAGAAGATCTAGGGTTTTCAAATCCACCACTAACCTAATAACTAATCCTATTTTGAATTTATTCTAACCTCTTAATTTGCAAACATTATAGTTAGAGTGACAACACATCCCCTCTTAACTGATCAAGAAAAGTTCAAGGGATTAAACCCTAAGCATATCGTATCTTTGGTTAGCACGAATGATACATACTAATTCACGGTTGTGTAATCACTCGTCTTCCCTTAGCATAAAATATATATCTTCGAATTTAATCTCTCGAAATATGAAAAACATTGCATAAAACCTATGTTTAAATTCTAACGAAAATTAACACAAGTGGATTCAATTCCAATTTCATAATACCTAAGACAAGGTTGAGAATTCCATTGAAAGCAACTATAATTCAAATAAATCCGGTTGTTGAAACAACTCTCTCATTATGCAATCAATGTTTCACAAATAAGAAATCAAAATAAAAACAAAATAAAAGACACAGTTACTTGGCTAGGGTTTCATCGAAACCCTAGAATGAAAAGTTAGTTCATTGCGAGGGAGGAGCACATCATCTTCGTAGACAAAGTTGCTGAACTCTTCTTCATGACTTCCTTGATCTCTAGAGCTTCTCTTCTTCAAATCCCAAAATCTCTACATACTGATTATGGTTAAGAGTTCTCCTATTTATAGAGAAAGAGAGAAAGATAGAGTCCTTGTTAAATTAGGAGTTCTAATTGAGGTCTAACTCTTCTTTTTTCTCTCTCTAAACTCTCTAAGGGTTGAATGAGGATCAAACCCTCACTTATGAAGACAATAATAGAGTTGAAAAGTGTTTTGAAGTGTTAAAACACTATTCACGAAACACTATTCACGCAATGCTATTCACCCTATTTATAATTTTGCCACTAAACTTTGAACAATTATAGAGAGCTCAAATCTTATCGGATTGACCAGAAATTTGAAACATAGCTAGTTTAAGTCATCGAAAATCTATCCAAAAAGTTTCATAAATTTTGGATGAAGGAAAATGACCAAACTACCCCTCTATTGATTGAAATGCGGTTTTGGCCAATCGATCCATCAAGGTGGATTTCCGCAATTTCATTCTCTTTTATTCTTCTTTCTTTTGCTCTTCTCTTTTTTGAGATTCTTTGAGTCTTTGAAGCATTTAATCTTCTATTTTATCTTATTTTCCTCGCATGAACCTGAAAAGAATAAAAACAACCAAGTATCGTAAAACCGTTTAAAATAGAACTCTAAGGAACTAACAAGTTTAGTTTGAGGTGCATAAATGTGTAATAATTAGCACTAATCACAAACCCAAACTTTGACATTGCTAGTCCTCGAGCAATGCATAATAAAATAAAAACTAAACTAAAGTATTTCTACATCCCCTTTCGTAGGATCCCCGGTTGCATTTTGCATATGCAACAAGCCTTTTAAATCATTAGGTGGCTCTAGAGGATGAGTGAAGTCTCGTGAAGGTTTACAGTGATGACACCCACAAACATATGTACTACCCTGCATTTGTGAAATATACTCAAGTTAAAACATGCATGTTTCAAAACAGTGACTGATACATATTCCAAACTTTTCAAAATCACAATACATGCAAGATAATCCACAATTTATTAACAAGATTAAATTTTTGACTCTCCACATTCTCAATTTCACACAATTCTTACCCAACTCTGAATAGTTAAGCTCATAAAAGATTTATCACAATTTTTCTTTAATGTGTAATGTGAATTAACAATTGAATATGTGATCTCAACCTAACTTTTCAATAGTTATTCTGTCGACTCACTTTTCATTGAACTTCCTATCAATTTAAACAAACAACTCAAGGCTTTCACTCAATTTTCATCTTTTCACTTTTTTTTTTGTATAAGTGTGACTGTGTAGAATATAAGTTCATTAAGCATTCTAGACAATTCAAGTTACGAGTGTTAGGCCGGTGACTCCCAAACCAGAAAACTTTAGGGCACCAGGTATAAAGACACCTCTAAGGGTTTATTAACTAGAGTTAAATAGGCTACAAACTTAAACTAGTCACACTATGTTATTTTATCAATTCCAAAGATCACACGGTTTGACGCGAACTCTCTATGCTTAGTGAGGTAAGAGGCCCGGTTACTAAGTGTAAATTCTAGTCAGGTAACCCATTCTTCTATCAAATTTAAAAAAAATTTAATTTAGCCAAGATTGGTGTTCAATTTCTAGGTCATCCAACTTCCTATGAGTTAACAAAAGCATTAATCAATTAGTTTGGTTTCAAACCCACTAGATAATGTATTAGAGTGCTTGTGCAAATTTCAAAGTGTTTTCATTATTTAAAAAAAAATTCAGCTTTAATAATTCAGTGAAGGGTTAAAAACTATCTATTTGAGATCACATGTTCTCAAATTTAACCCTATCAATAAAAATTGGATTCCCCTATATATATCACAATCTTTCAAATTTAGAATAGAGCAATCTTAAAAATTTCATTGTTTTGCATGTTCTACCCTATTGCATGGTTGCACAATCACAAAAAAAATAGAAAATAAAATAATGGCTATTATTTTCCAACCCCAAAGTTAAAGATTACATTGTCTTCAATGTAAAAATTAAATTAAAGTACAGAAGGGATTAAAACAATAATACCTGATTGGTGATAGACAAACCATAAGTCCGGAAGGTAAAAGGGGGTGAAAATAGATCAAGAATGTATAAAAATCATCCCAAACTTCATCCAAACAATACCTAGTAGGGTTAGTACAATACAAGAAATATCCACACAAACAAATAGATGCTAAATCAATCAATATATCTCAATTAAGTATATAAAGAATCAAACAAGAATAAAATTGGGATACTTGTGGGCGATCGATCTCCCTTTTTATTTATTTATTTATTATTTTTTATTTACGTATTTGGGTGATCGATCTCCCTAAGGGCGATCGATCACCAAAAACGCCATTTTGGTGAATTTTTTTTTAACTTACAACTTGGGCGATCGATCTCCCTAGGGCCGATCGATCGCCAAAAACACCGAGAATGCATGAATTTTTTTTTTTAAACTTAGACTTTTACAGGATTGGGTGGATGTTAAATCCACCCTAAACTTATACTCTAACTATCTAAAAGAAATAAGTACAAAATCGATGGGTTGCCTCCCAACAAGTGCTAAGTTTCACGTCTTCAACCAGACAACCTCAAATTAATCAACTGTCTTGGTAGACGGGATCAAGTAAGGCTGCCCATCCGGGTCAGAAAAGAGGGATTTCCTATGCCTTTGCAAAGTCGTAATTTTATGCTTGGCCCTCACTTTATGTTTTTCTAATGGAAACCCTTTTAGATGAGTGAGATCAAGCAAAGAAGGTCCATTCCCTATGGATTTTTCTATGATGAGGTCCGAGGGTTTAAAATGAGCGAGAGTTCCCTCCAAAGGATTTTCAGTTAAATCATAAGGATGAGCATCCTCAACTATCTTATCAAGCATATCAACCAAGAAGCAATCTTCCACTTTCGATTGTTGTTTGGGGGGGTAGTGAAGACGTTCAACCGAACTTTCATGTTACCAAATGACACTTTCATTACTCTAGTCCTACAGTTTATGCAAGGATTAGCCAGGAAGGGACGACCGAGGATGACTGGAATTTGACTTTTTAAATTGTGCACGTGTTCCATGTCAAAGACAAGAAAGTTGACAGGAAAGAAAAATTTGTCGACTTTAATCAGAACATCTTCAACTACTCCACGAGGGTTTTTTGTGGATCTATCCACTAATTGTAGTATAACGGATGTAGGGCGAAGTTCTCCTAAGCCAAGTTTCTCATATACCGAGAAGGGTAAAATATTAACACTAGCTCCTAAATCAAGGAGTGCCTGGTCAATGGAGTGATTTCCAATGATAAACGAAATAGTAGGAGCATCGGGGTTCTTAAATTTTGGAGGAGTGTTGTGTTGAGATATAGAACTTACTTGCTCGATGGAAGGACTTTCTTGGACACATGAGTCCCTTGATTTGCACTTTTGAGTGCACATGTCCTTGAGAAATTTGGCATACGCCGGGATTTGCTTGATAGCATCTATGAGTAGAAGGTTGATTTGACTTATTTAAAGGCCTCCATCATCTCATCAATTTTAGGTTTCCTTTTTTCCAAAAGGGAAGAATCTTTTAAGCACTGAGGGTAAGGAGCTTTGGGCACATAGGTTTCTGGGAGAGTGGAATTAGGATACGGATGACGAAGGACTTTGGTCCTTCTTAGAGACCACTCACCCCGTTCTCCTTGGAGATTTGTTGGGCTTACATTGGCTCTTTTCCTCACTCTTCTTCTCTCTAACCTTGTTTTCAACTACTTCCACTCTTAGGGTGGTAATGGAAAGAACTGTCATGATGAATTTTATTGTCTTGAACATCGTCAACCATATTTGCAACCTTAGGGTTGCTCACACGGTTGCTTGGAAGCTTCTCTTCTTCTCTCTTATATATGACACTAGCTAATTGTCACAATTGAAACTCAATTCTCTGAATAGATTGAGAATGAGAGTGTAGCAGTTGAGTGTTGGCCTCTAAGCCTTTGAGAGCTTGCAACACTTTTCCTTGAAAGATGGGTTCCTTTGATGTAACGACCCCAAAACCCACCTTGGTCATAATGGAACTTTGAGTCCGCCACATTACTTATCCCTACTTAACCTCCATAGCTATAAGGCAGAACTAAAAGATAATTCTCTCAAAATAGAGATTATAAAATTTCTTTCAATATAGAGTGCATTTCTTCCAACATATAATAACCCGAAATGATCCAAATCCAAAAGCATACACCAAAACAACATCTACTAATAAGCCTCAGTCTATAACAAGTTCTCAATCAACAAGGCTAAACTGGAAATAGTCTAATAGTATGGGAACTGGTCAGGATCCTGGACTCCATCAATCGGAAGGTCACTTTCTTCCGCTTCCTCAAAATACTCATTTCCATCCCAGGAGAAGTCACCTGATCTTGGCTAGACCTGTACGACAATAACAGGTCGACTGAGCATTGAATACTCAGCAGATATCCAAACTAACCACCCATAGTACAAGCAATGTCAAATATCCAAACAGGTAACAATTGTAAGATCAATAGCTTTTTAGTACAACATAAACATAATCAGAGTGTGGAAACATGTGAAATCATGACTTAGGCTTGACGCGTTACTTGTGTGACTCTTGACTTGTAACATTAATGCAATGTATGCTTGTTTTCCCATAAAAATGGTATCCAGTCTTTGTATTTAGATCCATGGAGGTGCATCGACAGAAGCGTAAGCCCCTAGAGCTCTTAGATCCCAAATGTTCGTGATAATTATCCAAGACTTGAAATCTATCCATGGAGAGCATCAACAAATACGAAGCTACTTGATTTCAGGGTCCTTGTAAAACCTGCAGTGTCCTTGTCCTTGTACTTGTACTTCAATGTCCTTGTACTTATATTTCAGTGTTCAGAGTCCTTATACTTGTACTTGTCCTTATCGTTGTCTTTGTCCTTATACTTGTATTTCAATGTTCATGTAATGTCCATGTTCATGCAGGGGACCGTGTTCATGCTTGTGTATCCATGAGACTTGTAAACTACCACACATGTGCACTTGTGCTTGAGTGTCGTGATTAGTGTCCGAGTTCGGTCATCACCTAGATTCCATCTTTAGTCAAGAAACTCCGCTAGGTTACATCTCCCTAGTTAGAGAATCCCCGACATGGAGGACTTCCTCTAAGTATTGGCCTACCCGAATATCAATCACCATGCAACTTGAATAAACATAATTTATCAAAACATACTTTATACCCTTGGCATATTAATGCTAACCATTTCTAACATCATATCTAAGCATAATTCATCATACCATATCTTCTTATACTCATACAAGCCTTTCAATATCATCACTTTCCATACTTAGCATTTTTAGGCATTTCAACAAACACATACAATGCATTAATTATGTATACAATACCCTTCCCATCCTTTTTCACATTCCCAAACCATATCACTATTCATTCATAAACCACATTCATCCCTTCCAAACCTCACACCAATCCACACCTTCTTAATCCATCCCTTCTCATTTTAGCCCATTTACCATCATTTACATACAGTGCATAGTCCATAAACATAATACATAATTTAATTTAAGTTTTTCAAAATACAATCCATCCATATCCATACTTATTATACAATCCAACACTAATCCATCATTTCTTATACTAAATCAATAATCATAATAATGCCAAAGCTAGATTAGAGAGGATATTGACCTAACTTCACATTCTCATTCTTTAATTCATGCAATTTCATGTCAATCTCTTGATATTCATACATATTATCATCTAAGCATACAAAACATATTAATAGGGTTGAGTTAGAAGGGATATTGACCTTAGGGATCCTTCCCTTGGATCCAATCGTTCCCAATAAGCTTTGAGGGAAGCTTTAAGGAAGATCCCCCACGCTCTCCTTGTAAATCTCCTAGCAATCTCCTCTTCTCCAATAATTTCTCCTTCAAAAACCCCTAGGTTTCCACTTTTCCTATGCTAAATTAGGTTAGAAATATTTAGAACCCTAAAAATCTCGAACACATGACTCCTGGAGTTCCACCCCCATATGTTTTTAACCCACCTAGGTGATCATCGACACACCGCTCCTGAGTTCCCCCCCCTATGCGTTTAAAACCCACCTAGGTGATCCCCCCATCGAACACACACTAACATGCATGAGAGGCCCCGACTTCTTTATGCCTTGCGCACTAGCACTAACCACATGACTAACCTAGGAGTTCGACATACACACTTAGGTATTTATACTCTATGGATCTTAGATACTTAGAGTACTCGAATCCACTTGGTTAAATCAACATCAACATCCGCATACATCAAACCATCATTCATGAAGAAATACCCAATACTATGCATAGAAGCCTTGACCTCTATAAGCCCTAATTCACTTAACACTTAGAGTATTTTTCATACTCGTTGCTTACTTTCTCCAAAACACTCACACCCCTGGACTCTACCTAAACTCCCCCCCACTACAAACTACAGCATGAGAAAACCCTCGAGATAACCAATTATTTAAGAAACGTACGACATAAGACGCACCAAAAGACTAAATAACCCGATGAACTAAGCAATGACATGAAAAAGATTCAGGTCTCTACATTTGAAGAAGAGGAAGTGTTTGGAATTCTTGTTGTTGGGGAGATGATATTTGGGATTGATTTTGAAAAGGCTTGACATTCGTCTCATGAGGTTGGGGGAAAGAATTTCCTTGAGCTTGGGGTTTCCCTGAAAATTAGGAGGGTTCCTCTATCCCGGGTTATAAGTTTTAATATGGATCTTACCCAGTCAGATAAGCAGCATTTGTATACTCTTAGACAAGGTCTGGGAATAGACAGCAGACGGACACTCTGCACATAATGTCCGGGCTAGAACAGATATGACACACCGCCCTCTAGTAGATGTTTGG
>JABCRI010001202.1:0-37860 GCA_015143295.1 Tetracentron sinense
GGCGTCCATTCGGGGGAATTACCACCATTGCATGGTTTAGATACGTCCTTCCCTATAAAATCGATTGGTTTTTTCTTTTTATCACGTGCCCGACGTTTTTTTGCTATTTATCATTTATGTAGAGAATATGTCGAGAGAAAGCTAGGAGTTTATCATCGTGAAAACTCTAAAAAGACCCTGTAAGCGTTTTTTTAGTTAACACGTTTTAAATAAGGGTGGCATGAGTGGTATTTTTCTAAATTCGGAGAAATTTTGATTTTATAAAAATGTCTTGCATCCTCTCCATAATTACTTGAATACCACTCAAATATATATTGCGCGGTTGCTAAAAATTCAACGCATTGCCTAGTAGTTAGCTTTCCCTATATATATATATATATATATATGAGTACTCCATGTTCTTACTTCTTATTTTTATACATGATCTTAAGTCTTTCTTTAAATAAGATCAATGATTTAGATGAGTTTTTTTTTTTAAGAAGTGAAAATTTTGGAAATACTTATTTTTGTTATGATGTTACCCCCCAATAACATGTAGAGTCAACGATCTTCTTAGAATAATAAGTTAGATAAGGTATAAAAATAGAGAGCCTAGAAAGATGTTATACTCTTTCAAGATCTACGCGAAGGTATTATATGTAGGGCTGTCAATAGGCAATAGGCCGGGTCAGGGTCTGTCAAGCCCAGCCCTCACTCCTAAGGGTTAGGCTCAAGCCTAGCCAAAGACCTCACGTGACCTGAATTAACTAAGCCCAAGGCTTATCCTTAGGGTCAAGGCGGGGCCTGGCCTTGAAAAATAAAGAAATATAATTGTAATGATATTTGTTAACAACAAAATTCTAAATCTCCATCAACGAGGAGTGATGGCAAAGACGAGAGAGAAAGAAAGAGGGTGAAAGAGAAATAGATTAAATAATTAAAATTAAAAGTCTTGATGGTTTGTGGTCTTCAAGCAAAATGATAAGATAGTGAAAATACTATCATACTCCGTTAAAGAATGTTATATAGGTTACTTTAAGTTAAAGATTTAAAATAAATATAAAATTATATATAATGAGAGCCTATGCTAGAACTAGGCTCAAGGAGTGTTGTTCAAGCCCAACCCTGGGCCAATTTTTGTAAGCTCATCTAGCTTGCAGGCTTTATAAATAGTAAAAGCTCTCGATTTTGCAAGCTTTTAAGTAGGGCTGCACAAAGCCCGATTGACTCGTTTGTGCGGCTCGGCTCGGCTTGGTTCAACCCGAGATCGGCTCGAATTGTAGGCTTGATCGGGTCAAGCCAAGCCTAAAAAAAAGCTTGAAAATCCAATCAAGCCGAGCTCGAGCCAACCCCTGTTTGATTCGGCCCAGCTTGAAGCCCGGCTCGATTGAGGCTCGGCTCGGCTCGGCTCGGCTTGGTTCGACTCGACTCGACTATTATTAAAAAAATAAATAATAAATAAAAATTTATTTTTATATATAAATAATATATATATATATATATAATTTTAAAAAAAAATATTCAAGCCGAGCTCGAGCCAAGCCAAGCCCGGCTCAAGCTTGAATCAATTTGGGCCAAGCCGAGCCGAGCTTTCAAGCTTGATTTCGGGTTGAGCTGGGCTTCAGGCCTGGAACAAACCCTTTCAAGCCGAGCCAAGCCCGGAAAAACTCGACCCGAATACAACCCTACTTTTAAGGGTCAGGTTAGCTGGGTACCATCACATTAGGGCCGAATTTATAGCCCTAATAGCATGGTAATACTTTGACCAAAAGAGGTTGGTCCTACTCACATCACAATTTCATTCAACTACTTTTAAGCATTCATCTTTTAGAGTAAGAGAACACACACACCCAAGAGCCTCTCAAAACGGGTACCAATTGTTTAAGACACCATGGAACATTCAAATTACATCACTACCGAATTGTTAGTGAGGCCTCCAATTACTCTTTTTCCACCTATTTTAAATTTATACAACGACTTCACGTCATCGAGTCACACTTCCATGCCCATAGGGTATTTAACCGTTCAATACCTAAGAATCGTGATGTTCATCAGGCCACAATTTCTCCATTGTGAGTTGTTACCTCCCATGTTATTTTCTCCAACAGGTTACCTCTTGGGTGACCTGTTGGCTTAAAACACTTATAAATAAATAACTAGCATGTAACTAAGTGTAAGAATGCATCTGAACCATCCATCTTTAGAATAGACAGCTGAGATCTATGGGTATTATGGGTATTGTATGATTGGATACCCATTGGGTATTGAAAAAAAATCCATCTTTTAAATGTGATAAAACTTAGCTACTAGGGCCACTTAAGAAAATAGAAGTGTGAATGGAAGGAAGGAAGCTAGGATACTACCAGTCGTCAAGAAAGAGAGACTGACGGTCAGGTCACAGCTACACCGTAGGGTCATAATACTTCGTTAGTATATCAATATATGCATATAAATAAAGGAGAATCAATGTTTGGGCGGATGCGTTCCGCCTAGCGGAACACACACGCTTCCACGGGATGCAATGTGTCCCTTTTAACTTTTATAGACTATGGTTAATATTCTTTCACCCTAGGTTTTATCCATTTAACTTTGGTTATTTAAAACATAATCTCAAGATAGTTAACACTTATTAACTGTGGTTAACATTCACTCACCCTTAGGGTTCATCCATTAGAAAATTAATCTCAATGGTTAAGATTCAGCCACTCCTAAGGTTCACCCATCTAACCTTGTTTTTTTTTTATAAAAACAAAACATATTAACCTCATGTAAGTTAAACTTAATCATGATTAAAAAAAGTTTAAAAATGAACATGTGACAGGCTATGGGCACGCACACGTGCCGCTTATTTTTTTAACTTTGATTGTATTTTAGCCTAAAATATAATCGTTTAATTTATTTAATTATTAGTATTATTATTTTTTCTTAGACTGGTTAGACATGGTCACTTATTAATATTATTATTAAAATCTTATTAATAAATAGGATTTTGCTATTAAGACTGTTTAGGGCCGAGACCGTGTGTCTTAGCTCGGGTGTGTAAAAAAAAGGCACAGGATTCAAAACATTTGAATCCTGAGCTGAGACAGAGTCTTGGGGTGGTCTCAGCCCTAGACGGTCTTAGAAGCATTATCCTAATAAATATCATAACAAAAAAGAAAGAAAATGACAACACTAATGCTATGTTTGGTTGTCGAGATAATAGGTGAAAAGATGAAAAAGAAAAGAAAAATTTGAATTTCTAATACAATTTTTAATTATGTTTTGTTTAATTTTATTTTCTTTTCCATATTTTTACTTATTTTCTCGGCAACCAAACATAAGGTAAATGTCATGAGGTGATGGGGGAACCAATGGAGACGCCGGGAAATCGTTGTATAAATTTAAAATAGGTGGTGTAACGGATAAAATTCGTAAAATAGAGCAAAAAGAAGGGGTAAAATAGTGATTTCTCATGCTCAGAAATTCTAACAATTTAGCCAAAATTCAGCCCACTTGGGCTATGTGCTGGCTCACTTGAGTGTTGTCTGACAGGTGGTCTTATCATGACTGCATAAGTCATGATGACTCAAAATGCCTGTAAACAAGCAAGAATCACCAGAGAGAAGGGATGGATGGTGCGCTAGAGAGATGGATGATATGCAAGAGAAAGAGAATGGTGCTAAAGGCAAGAAGATGGTGCGAAAGGCAAGGAGAATAGTGCGAAAGGCAAAGAGAATGGTGCTAAAGGCAAAGAAGATGGTGCGAAAGGCAAGGAGGATGGTGCGAAAGGCAAGAGAGGAGATCAAGAGAAGAAGAGAAAGAGGAAGAGGAAGAGCAAGAGGAAGAGGAAGAGGAAGAGGGAGATCTGAGGAGCTTGAGTCATTCACACCCCTACCTTGAAGTGCTGTGCAAGTGGCCACTCACCTGATTCTCTCATCTTCCTTTGGTGTTCTCCGGCTACTTGATGCTCTTTATGGCCTCACAAGCGTTTATGGCCGTCAGATTCTCTCAAATAGGCCTTGTCTGCCTGATGCTCTCCATGAATGGTCACACTGCCACTTGCAGGGCCTTGCAATTGATTATCTGTTGAGTGCCATCACACTTGAACTTGTGTTTGATGATGTGAATAGTGCCAAATTCGTTGTGCCGTTGTGCTGTGAATAGTGCCAAATTCGTTGTGCCGTTGTGCTGTGAATAGTGCCAAATCCGTTGTGCCGTTGTGCTGTGAATAGTGCCAAATCCATTGTGCCGTTGTCCGATGTGAATAGTGCCGAGCTCGTTGTCCGTTGTCTGAGCTCGAGCTACGTTGTCTGAGCCCGAGTACGTTGTCTGAGCCCGAGCTATGTTCTCTGAGCCCGAGTACGTTGTCTGAGCCCGAGCTACGTTGTCTGAGCCCGAGTACGTTGTCTGAGCCCGAGCTACGTTGTCTGAGCCCGAGCTACGTTGTCTGAGCCTTATCCGAGCTGAGTCCTTTAGGCCATCCGAGCTGAGTCCCTTAGGCCATCCGAGCTGAGTTCTTTGTGCCTTCTAAGCTATATCCTTTGTGCCTCCTGAGCTACAATCTCCAGAGCATAACACCAGAGCTCGTCCTCAAGTGCATATGCCCAGTGCCCTCACGATAAGTATCTCTATACCATATTGTGCTTGTGCCTTATGCTGTGCTTGTGTCTTGTGCCATACACTGTGCTTGTGCCTTGTGCCTTATGCTGTGCTTGTGCCTTGTGTCATACACTGTGCTTGTGCCTTGTGCCATACACTGTGCTTACGCCTTGTGCCTTGTGCCTTGTGCCTTATGCTGTGCTTGTGCCTTGTGCCTTATGTTGTGCCTGTGCCTTGTGCCTTATGCAGTGCTTGTGTCTTATGCTGTGCTTGTGCCTTATACTGTGCTATGTGCCTTATACTGACTTTATCATCGGAGCTTATTTCAGGGTGCACACCCGCCCCCTCAGGCTCATTTACAGGTGGAGTTTTGCTATCATTCCTCTACCAGCTAAGCAGCTACAGACGCGTGGCGTGCACGGGATTTTTTCCCTTTCAAAATGGTGCCGTCTGTGGGAATTTAAACCCTCTGTGGGAACAATTGGGAGAAATTGATAATGAAGCAAAGGGGCTTAGACAATCACAAATAACGAGCATCTTTACGTCTGAATGGGGCTTTCACCGCGTAACAACAATCAAGAGGTAATTATCGAGTGCATTATCAAGTGAATTATCGAGTGCATTCTCAAGTGCTTTATCAAGTGAACTGTCCAGTGCATGCTCTAGTGAATTGTCAATATCAAGTGAATTCTCAAGTGAATTATCAGCCTATCAGTAAATGATCGATGAACTGTCTAATGAAATGTGTCATAAATGCAATGTCAAATGACTTATCATCTGAGTAGGGTACTCACCACGGGACACATGTGGCTTATTTAATGAATTGTCATCTGAGCAAATCTAGTGGCTTATACTAATGAAATGTCATCTGAGCAAGGTGTCCCATCACGAGGCCTATCATATGAAATGTCAGTTGTCTGATTACATTTATGATGTGTTATGTTATGCGCTTCCGAACTCCTTTACTGTCATCTCATAATGTGTCTGTGTCTTACAATCGTGATCAAGTGAAAAATCAAGTGCCTTATCAAGTGAATAATCAAGAGAAGCGACCAGTGCCATATCAAGTAAAAAATATCGTGAATGCAATGTCAAATGATGTCTTATCTGATATGTCGGAATACGGTGATGGGACACTTGTAGCTTCTCCGAGCGAGGTGTCTTACCACACGGTTCAACACATATCTAAGCATGATGCTCACTACGGGACCTCTGTGACTCAGTCAGATGCATTGCTCGATAAGCGACCAATTGACTTATCCTCATGCAATGCTATCTGAGCATGGTGTCATGATGCCCCATTACGAGTCATTCGCGTGAGATAGCATTTGTCTAAATTTATGATGGTTTTTACTGCAAACTCATTCGTGTGTTTATCAAGTGAATTTCTGTGCTTATCAAGTGAATCTCTGTGCTCATGCATCTTCACGTGTTCATACACATTTTCGCGCTCGAAGTGCCTAATGACTTCATTTTTTGATGTTGTGATACATGTACATTCCCGTGCACTCTAACACATGCTCTGAGGTACTGTGCACGAGTGAGAGAATCCGGTGACTTGACTAGAGGCTGATGCAAGCTTGTCTTCGCTGGCGAAAAACACAACGTATCAGTGACAACGGAGCACCTACAACGGAAGAGAGCGGAGCACGGAGCACAATCAGTGTCTGCGGACCAGGTATCATTTTCGGGAATTTTACCCATGGAGTATTCTCGGCACCTCGAACGGAGTTCAAGGCACCGAGAAGGGGCTAAATGTAACGGATAAAATTCGTAAAATAGAGCAAAAAGAATGGGTAAAATAGTGATTTCTCATGCTCAGAAATTCTGACAATTTAGCCAAAATTCAGCCCACTTGGGCTATGTGCTGGCTCACTTGAGTGTTGTCTGACAGGTGGTCTTATCATGACTGCATAAGTCATGATGACTCAAAATGCCTGTAAACAAGCAAGAATCACCAGAGAGAAGGGATGGATGGTGCGCTAGAGAGATGGATGATATGCAAGAGAAAGAGAATGGTGCTAAAGGCAAGAAGATGGTGCGAAAGGCAAGGAGAATGGTGCGAAAGGCAAAGAGAATGGTGCTAAAGGCAAAGAAGATGGTGCGAAAGGCAAGGAGGATGGTGCGAAAGGCAAGAGAGGAGATCAAGAGAAGAAGAGAAAGAGGAAGAGGAAGAGCAAGAGGAAGAGGAAGAGGAAGAGGAAGAGGGAGATCTGAGGAGCTTGAGTCATTCACACCCCTACCTTGAAGTGCTGTGCAAGTGGCCACTCACCTGATTCTCTCATCTTCCTTTGGTGTTCTCCGGCTACTTGATGCTCTTTATGGCCTCACAAGCGTTTATGGCCGTCAGATTCTCTCAAATAGGCCTTGTCTGCCTGATGCTCTCCATGAATGGTCACACTGCCACTTGCAGGGCCTTGCAATTGATCATCTGTTGAGTGCCATCACACTTGAACTTGTGTTTGATGATGTGAATAGTGCCAAATTCGTTGTGCCGTTGTGCTGTGAATAGTGCCAAATCCGTTGTGCCGTTGTGCTGTGAATAGTGCCAAATCCGTTGTGCCGTTGTCCGATGTGAATAGTGCCGAGCTCGTTGTCCGTTGTCTGAGCTCGAGCTACGTTGTCTGAGCCCGAGTACGTTGTCTGAGCCCGAGTACGTTGTCTGAGCCCGAGCTATGTTCTCTGAGCCCGAGTACGTTGTCTGAGCCCGAGCTACGTTGTCTGAGCCTTATCCGAGCTGAGTCCTTTAGGCCATCCGAGCTGAGTCCCTTAGGCCATCCGAGCTGAGTTCTTTGTGCCTTCTAAGCTATATCCTTTGTGCCTCCTGAGTTACAATCTCCAGAGCATAACACTAGAGCTCGTCCTCAAGTGCATATGCCCAGTGCCCTCACGATAAGTATCTCTATACCATATTATGCTTGTGCCTTATGCTGTGCTTGTGTCTTGTGCCATACACTGTGCTTGTGTCTTGTGCCATACACTGTGCTTGTGCCTTATGCTGTGCTTGTGTCTTGTGCCATACACTGTGCTTGTGCCTTGTGCCTTATGCTGTGCTTGTGCCTTGTGTCATACACTGTGCTTGTGCCTTGTGCCATACACTGTGCTTACGCCTTGTGCCTTGTGCCTTGTGCCTTATGCTGTGCTTGTGCCTTGTGCCTTATGTTGTGCCTGTGCCTTGTGCCTTATGCAGTGCTTGTGTCTTATGCTGTGCTTGTGCCTTATACTGTGCTATGTGCCTTATACTGACTTTATCATCGGAGCTTATTTCAGGGTGCACACCCGCCCCCTCAGGCTCATTTACAGGTGGAGTTTTGCTATCATTCCTCTACCAGCTAAGCAGCTACAGACACGTGGCGTGCACGAGATTTTTTCCCTTTCAGGTGGAAAAAGAGTAATTGGAGGCCTCACTAACAGTTCGGTAGTAATGTAATTTGAACATTCCATAGTGTCTCAAACAGTTGGTACCCTTTTTGAGAGGCTCTTGGGTGTGTGTGTTCGTTCTGCATGTGTGGTTTGTGTTTCCTTTATGTAATCACCTTGTGGTGTAATTGAGTCTACCAAAAGGGTTCAAAGCTCTCCCGGCAAAGTTTAACCAAAATTTTACACCTTCTGGTAAACCGAAAACAACACCTGATATGGCCCATGGCCTAGCAACAGCCTCTGTTGTAGCCCATTGACCTATAGCGCCACGCTATTGGTCATTTTAATAATATATAATAAAAAGTACTGCACATCCGCTCTCGATATGATCATTTATTTTTATTTATTTATTTACTTGGTATCGACATACATCAGTTGAGTCAGTACGTCGGTAGTTAGCTGGGGGCATTGATGTATGACCATTCTTCACTTACAGATTTTTTATTTTTAATTTTTTTCCCGGCTGTGATGTCATTTACTTACGCTAAAATAGGGTTAGTAGTTAGCATTGGAGCTCTTGCAACTCATTCTAAGAGATTTGATTCCAAGACCTCCCTCAACAGAGAGGCCACACCCCACCACTGGCGCAAGAGGTAGGGTATTACCTTCTAACGAAAATATTACATCATTCAAATAGATTACATTTTTAATTTTTGAAACAAACTGTGTATAACCAAAATAGAGGAGAAACGTGTAACTGCGGTAATCTGAAATTTGATATTAAATAGAGGCAAAAAACCCATGTATGGTAATCAAACTTTGACACCGATATTCTATTATTTCTTTAGACTTCAAATCCTCTGAAGTTGTAACTGAATTCCTTGGAGTCTGGTTATGCCCCTGAGGTCACCATGTGTCCCTATTGATACCATTAAACTGTGGTTAAGATTCATCCACCCTTAGGGATCACCCAACTATCCTTGGTTCTTAGAAAAGAATATTAATTTTTTTAAACTCTACTTAAAATTTACTGACTCTTAAGGTTAAAAAAATTTCAATATTTTTTTCAAAAAACCAATTATATGTGGGTGAATTCGAGGAGTAGTTGAATCTTAACCACAGTTAAGGAGAATCAATAAGAACATGTGGCGACCTCAGGGGCATAGCCAGACTCCAAAAGTCCAGTTAAACTTGAGAGAATTTCGAGTCATTTCTTTACCAAGCACGCACACATACACAAGTAAAACTAGGGTCAACCCGGACTCCAAGAGCCCGGTTACAACTTAAGAGAATTTCAAGTCATTTCTTTACTATGCACGCACACATACACAAGACACATACACCAGTAAAAAAAAGGGTCGAGCCCAAGAGGTTATAGATTTGTTTTCCACATCTATCTATCTTTACTAATATGAGGTGGGAGAGCATGATTTGAAGTTTTATTTAATTTCAAAATTATCCTTACTCATATGGATTAAAAATACTGAATGAATTTTGGTTAATTCTAAAATTTCCCTTTACTCATATAATTTTACTTAATTTTAAAACTGACATTTTATACAAACTAGCAAAAACCTCGTGCAAATGCACGAGGAGTTGAAAGAAAATAAATAGAAAACGAATAAACGAAAAATATGATGAGAAAATTAAAAATAGACAGTAAGAAAATAATAAAAATAAAATAGAAAAAAAATGATGATAGTTTAGTCATCTCTTATGAGATTTTTTATATGTATACTATTAAAAGTAACTAATTTAATCATTTAAAAATTCATAATTTTATTATTATATTTAAATTTTTATCTTATTATTATATAACTTCAAGAAAGTAAGTTTGTATTATTATAAAAAAAAAATGATCTCATCTAAAAATTTAATGAGTCAAAATTATTTAAAAGTTTTAGAGATAATGATATGTCTTGTAAATAAATAAGTTCTTCAAATAATTCTATTTAAATAATTAGTTATTATAAAGAAAAGTTTACATAGAAGAGAAAATGTTAATCTCTTCTTATTCTTCAACCCGAAACAACATCTAATTAAATTTTTTCTAGTGAGATTCACTTTAACACTACCATTGATTTGCATAATATAACAAAATACAAATTAAAAATCAAATACAGATATCATGTCAAGAAACTTAATTTCTTATATAGTATTTACTAATTAGAGAGTTAATATAATTAATTAGAACCTAAGTAAATCAATATAATTTATATATATTTATATTTATTTATATATAAGGAGAGATTTAGGGTAGACTATTATTTTAAGAAAGATCTATTTCATTCGTTTATTATTGTTAATTTTTTTTTTATAATTAATTGAGAGATGAAGAACTTCAGATGAAACCACTTGACAATTTAACACCAATGAATATTAAGAACAATTTGAATTTCATTTTTTACAGTTAATATCAATGATAGTGTGAATCTCATTAATTTTAGTGAGAATAATCTATTATATTTCAAATCGCTACTGCAAGAGCAAAATAGAAGACCCAAAATAGTGCCTAAAATACACTAATACTCTGTCAAAGCTCCATGTAAAGACTCATAAGTATAAAGGTAAGTAATGCTAGAACCAGAATCTGACACTTTCCAATAGCATCGAATTACCCAAAATATAGTATCCGAAAATGCACTCATACCATAATGTACCCAGGCTTAAAAACTTCCTAATAGTTGTACTAACTATAATGTACAATATGTCAAATCCTTACATGTTTGAGAATGAAAAGTGTCTTATGGATTTGTCTACTATTTATAGGGGATTATGGAGAAGGTAGACCAAAAGTTAAAAATTTTGAAGGTGGTAGATGTTACAATTTAATAAATTGCAATTAAAGAATGAGAATGTAGAGGGAAGGAAGAAGAGACCCTTAGACTTCATATTTTTAATAATTTAAATATTATAACTTAATTAGTTGCAATTAAAGAGTAGAATTAGAAGAAAAAATAAATATTTAATGTTACAATTTAATTTATTGTAATTAAAAAAAAATAGAATGTGAACGGGTGAAGGTGAGCAATTAACTCATCACCTAATTAGGAAGGAAGAACAATAATTAAAAGAGATATAGCGTTTTCTTATTTGATCAATTAAAAGATATGTTGCATGAACCAGAATAGAAAATAGAGGACAATGAGATATGTCACGTGGAACCAACTAGCATATAGTATTAGTATAGATGAGTTCAAAGCATTAACTTAATTTTACTTAATTTCAAAACTACTATTTACTCATATATAAAAGACAATAGTATTTAAAAGATTGATTCAATTTTAGCATGACTCCAAAACTACCCATTTGCTAATATATAATGTTGGCCAGGTAATGACCCAAAAGGCGCCGGGGGGGAGGGGGGGGGGGGGGCGTATAAAATTTATTTGCAAGTAAAGGAGAAGAGTTAGAAGAGCAAACACAGAATTTTTTCAAGAAGTTCAACAATTCCAGCCTACTCCCCACCTCAAGCTATTCCAATTAGAGGATTCACCATGATTTCTTAATCATACAGACTCCTTAACTGGTAGAGCCTAAACCTTTACAGCCTCTCTTTCAGGTCAAGACACAACCTTTACACACCCTCCTTTAGGCCGGATTGAAGCCTGTAAGAGCACTTCACTCTCTTGCTGAAATGAAGCAACAACTTCAATGCAAGAATCCAAGATTCTTGACTAACCTTAATAAATGAGTTATCGATTTTACAATACGAATTGAATGCTCCTGAAATGAGCTGAATAAGAGTGGACTACAAACTCTAATGAAATATCTCAAAATGATTGGAGTTGATTTGCTCAAGTGAGATTTTTGGGGATTTCTAAGTATAAGAGTGAATTTGAAATCAATATGAGTGTAAGAGTAATTGATAGGAGTTATTGCACTAATCAAGAGTTGTATTTAGTTCATAAATGAACTCATTTTATAGCACATGATCCAATAGAGCCGTTGATGAAACATTAAATACGTAATAGGCCATTTAAAACTAGCCGTCACAGCTTTTTTTCAGTTTCAGGCTCCAATTCATCGACGAAATTGGGTTGCCTCTTCAATTCATCGCCAAATTATAAAACAGTGAGCACAAGATCACTTCTTGTCTCAAATTCGTTGCCGAATTCAGAACAAAAATTCTGATTTATGTTTTGGATCAAACCAAGATGATGAGAATGAATTCCTTGGTCATTTGGTAATACTTAATCATGATTTTTATGAATTTTAGGGCCTTAGAATGATTTCCAATTTTTGTCCTAGGCTCCTATGGTCAATCTATATAATTTGAGCAATTCAACTTACCATATTTTGAGAACTTCTTACACAAGTCCTAGACACTCTCAAAATAAATAAAATACATCAATGAGCTTCTTGAGAGTTGGTCTTTGCCTTGATCTTGGGTCTTGAGATTTGACTTTGTCTTCAAGGGACCTGACTTGGACTATGGGTGCAGCTTGAAATCTTTACTTTGTACTTGATTTGAATACCTTCTGGAATAATTTCTATTGTTTTTGCCTTGAGAGGTACTGATTTTCTTATAATCAGAAATGATCAAGCACTTAAACAGAATTATTAGTACCATTTGTTTCATTTCATTATTGTGTTATTATCAAAATTGAAGGGTACCCAAGGTTGTAACCTTGAGGCTAATAATCTTTTTTTTTTTTTTATGATGACATAATAATGTAATGAAATGAGATTGAGCACCCCCTTAGAATATGAATTTAATAAAAAACTTGAGGTAAGCTCCCCCTAAACATATGCATTTTTAAGAAATTTTGATTTGGAGGCATATTTTAGTTATTTCAAGAAGTGTATCAAGGTGGTTAATACCAAGAGAAGTTCCACAAAGGATATTATCATATTTTCATTTTTCATAATAAGTCAAACTACTCAATAGAGGTTCTTTGATAATAATTTAAACAATGTAAATTTTGAACCAAGAGAAGTTCCATAAAGATGATAATTTAGACAATGTTATACACTGCATAAAGAAAATGATATTCATAAATTTAGAATTCAAAAGATCAAGAAGTTTTATATATTCATTCAATGTCAAAAAGATATTACATTCATATTAAGTTCATTACATGACATCACTTCTCATATTCATTACATCACTTCTCCCCCTATGGCATCATTAAAAAGAAGAAAGAAAAACAAAAAATGAATTACAGCCCATCCTGGGCTTGCTTCTTCCTGAGGTTTGCTATCTTCTCCAAAAGATCCTTGGTTGGACCTTCATCTTCATCATCCTTATCATCTTTAGCATGAGGGTTATAACTTTCATTTCCCTCTTCATCAGCATCATCATCATCAGAACTATTGAAAATTTCAATAGGGGAAGGGGGAATAGAATGAATTTTGGAGGACTTTGGAGGTTTAGAAGAGGAAGCTGCTGCCTTGACCACTTGAAATGATTGCTGCTTCACATTGGAGACTTCTATAATTGTTGAATCACTTGGGATGCTATTTGGTGTATGATAGGAGCTTGGTTCCGAATGAGAAAAGACATTTTATCAATGGTAGGTCTTTGATGTCTTATATGCTTCTCAGTCCCTTCTACCTTGCCCTTCATCATTGTCACCAAATCATTTAGTTGAAGCCCTTCCTCCATGGAATCCACTGTATTTCTCTCTATTAGGGATAGAATTGAGTTCTTAGTGACATCCCCTGAAATTTCAATCTCATCTAGTCTGGGATCCAAGGATTCTGTACTTTTCTTTATCTCCCCTTGGATGTTGTCCATCCTAGACTCAAGAGCTGACAATCTCTATCTAGTCACTGAGTGAAAGCTCTGAAGGCTATTCCTAGTCTCTGTGTGTAACGCAGCCATACTCTCTCTACTCTTTGACATGAATGACATCATGGAGGCTCTCATCTCAGCTTGGAATCTCAACTGACTTTCTCTCATTTCCAGGTGGAACTGCTCCATGTTGCTAGCCATGGAGGCTATCTGTCCTGACATCAATAGCTACTGGTCATCCGAAGCAACTGGTCTGTTGGGAGGCTCATAGAAATGTCCAGGGTCTTTAAAATGAGGAGAGTCCTGTCTCTGAGGAGACTTAGGTAGCTCATTCTCTAACACAATCTCAGGCCACTCTGGCACTGTATCTGCTGCTGGAACTGCCTCAGCCTCTGTAGTTGGCAGATGAATCTCTGCCTCTGGCACTGACACTGGCTCAGTGTTGAAGAGGGACGAATAGGAGGAGTAGGAGATGGAATAGAATCAGAAACTATAGGAGGAATGGAAGGAGTGGGATCAGAAGATGAAAAGGGAATGGATGGCTAGGAAGAATGCTTGGGAGTTCAGTCCTTCTGGCTGTCATTCCAAATATCACCCATCATTTGGATGGTTGCCATGCTATAGATGGTGGAATCATCAGCATTCACAAAATCAGTGTGGAAAGAAAGAGAAATATGAAAGTATTTGAAAATGTTGGTCAAGGCTTGACCAAGTGGAAGACAACTTGACTTCTTCTTAGATGCATCATTTATGCAATGGACAATGATGTAAGAGAGGTCAATAAGGGTGGAAGTAAGAATGCACCACATGAGGAAGACATCAAAGAAGGTCAGATATTCCCTACCACCAGCTCTAGGGACTAGATTGTAGGTAATGATGTGGTGGATAAGTCTAGAGGTCAGTGTCGCGACCCAAAACCCACCCTAGGAGTTAGAGTGAATCGCGGACGACCAAATCATGACTTACATGACTTGCTTGACAAACCACCTGCAAAACACCCACAGAGCATATACAATAGAGGATAACAGCGGAAGCATAACTATAAGACACAGCGGAAGTCTAACAAACCTCTAAGTATATACACATGGTCCAAGTTTTAATACAAAGAAATCAAAACAAAGAAAGTGCGGACATGCCCGCCAAAATACATGGATATAATCACTCATGCTCACCCACAGCTAATCCACTCAGAATCTAACACCACCTACTGATAACCCTCTACGGGAGGTTCCTCCAAAGGCTCCTCGACGTACTCCTCCTCCACCCATGGACCAGGAGCACAAACATCAAATGGAGCAGCAGCTCCCTCAGAACCTGCCGACATAAGAAGTACGGCTGAGCATGAAATACTCAGCGGGTACTAAGCACTAACCAACAGTCATAGCATACAGATAGCATACATAAAGCAGGAAAAAATTCACGCATATAAAGCAGGAATGATTCATATCATGACAATAAAGTAAAGCAATATAATTCATCATGTTGCATTCATAAAAGCCGGTAAAACCCTTGAAATCTTGTGCACTTGACTTGACTGAAATTACCATTTTTATGCTTGAAACCTTGTCTACCGTGTCATGCGTGTCATGCTTGTATCATGCGTGTATCATGCTTGCTTGTTTTGAAAAGTAATCTATTTATGAGAGAAGGGAGACCCTTCTTCCTAGAATGCTCATGCTTGTCATGCTATGTCATGTCATGCCTACTCGGAAGAGTAAACTACTTGTGAGGGAAGGGAGACCCTTCTTCCTAGAATGCTCATGCTTGTCCTTCCACTTGTGAGATTCACTTGTGAGATGCACTTGCGAGGGAATGGAGACCCTTCTTATGATATGTATGCACTTGCGAGGGAAGGGAGACCCTTCTTATGAAAATGTATGATTGTCTTGTCCTTGCCAAAAGCAAGGTAAAACATATCGTCGGATATGCCCCACCTCTAAATCCCATTCTTGAAAACCTCAGTAAATCATGTCATGTATGCGTGCTCGTGAGGTCGTGTGCATACGTGCATTTGGAATTAAATATGGCATTTGAGTAATTCATAACACATAACATCAATGATTTGAGCAATTTAGTATTCATATCATTTAGGGAAAGCGAACAATCACACTATCATGACCCTAGCAATTTCCATAAACCTTAAACATGCAATTTCTTAATTTATTATTCATTTTATTCATCCTGGCATTTCATCAAACATGGTGCATTCATTGTTTATTAACCCTACAACATGCTTTTCTAGGTGGGTTTTACTCACATCACATATGTATGTTCATTATGGGTACAATGCCCTCCCCATTCATCCATCACATCAATACACACGGCATCCAATCGCCCACATTCATCTCCATTCACCATTCATCATTCACCATTCACAACCCATCTCATCATACATGAATGTATAAAGGAACACAAAGAAGAATAAAGGAAAAAGAACTATAACTAAGAGGGTAGCAAGAAGTACCGACCTTGAACAATGAGGAAGAAACTCCTTCCAAAAACGACCGTGTAGCTGTTGCCCTAGCTTGGATCACGAGCTAATCGAATGCTTGAGCCTTGATCTTGAAGAAAACTGGCTTGGGGTTGATCTAGGGTCTTAACCCCTTTGATTTCTCCCCAAATGAAAACCTAGGTTTGGGAACCCTTTCTCCTCTCTTCTAATCTCCCAAATCTTCTAAGTGTTGAGAATGAGCCCTAAAGGCTCGGGCGATCCTATATAAGAAAGGGTATAACACCCGAATGCCGAAAATGCCCTTAGTGAAAATTCTGCAAAACGCGAGGACCGAGCGATCGGTATTTATGACCGATCGATCGGTTGCCTACCGAGCGATCGGTGTGTTGACCGAGCTCTCGACCAAAAATCAACTCTCTGGAAAATTTCCCCATACAAAAATCTTGACCAGTCGATAGCTACCGATCGATCGGTTTTGGACCGATCGATCGCTCTATGGACCGAGCGATCGGTTGCCTGCAGGTCCAGACTGTTTTGGCCATATCTTTTGACTCGCTCGTCGGTTTTGACGATTCAACTTGTGTTGGGTTCGTACTTCGAAAAGGAACATTTCTGACGTTTCGGAATTTTTAATTTCTTCCTTATTTATTAATTGTACTACTTTAAAGGCAAAATGGCTATGAAAGTGTCATGCATTAAATGTGAAAAGGTCTGGGGCAGTCAGAGTGAGCTCTTTGACTTTGGGTTGGAATGGAGTGGTGAAGTCTTGGTTTATGCACATGAGTTTTAGTACTTCAACCATATCAAATCCTTCATGTTTGGTCCACTGACCATTCACAAAAGATTGAAGGAGATATTTAGGAATTCTGAGAATGTTATGCAATTGATCCAAGTGAAAAGAAATTTTCTTTCCTAGAACATAGGAAGAAATGATTTTGATGGATTGATTGAAGTGAAAGTGAGTGTAAAAGATCTTAACTAGCTTAGGATACATTGTTTCATTAGAAGCTATGAAGGAATCCCATTTAAGGGCAAAGAAAAGAGTTTTGATTTGACCTAGGCTGTAGGCTTCTAGGTTAACGAAATTAACTACCTTACTGTAAAGAGGGGTACGAGGTAGCTTGAAGAGCTTTTCATACTTGGTAGATTTGAACTTGGCTGGTGTTGATGAAGTAGCCACCTCTTTCCCATTGTCTATGATTGCTTTCTTCAGTGGGGGCTCCACAAATGAATTCTTCATTCGAGGAGGCATATTGAGTTATTAGGGTTTAATTTGGAAGAGATTTAGATGGTAATGGAGGAGGTTTGAGTGAGGTTCAATGGAATAATGAAGTGGAGGGAAACTAGGTTTTGAGAAATGATTTGAAAAAATTTGGATTTGGGGGTTTAATTTATATCCACGATGGAATTCGTTGCCGAAATGGGCTTGAGCCCTGAATTCGTTGCCGAAAAGAGCTTCGGAAACCTACTGTTTTTTATTTCGGATTGACTTCATCACCGAAATTGAATGGACCATTCAATTTCGTTGTCGAATTGAGTACATGAAGGTTATCGTTTCCTGTCAACCCAAAATTCGTAGCCGAATTCCAAATCCATATCTGAATTCGTCGCCGAATTCAGTACAGAATTTGAAAAAATATTTTATTTTTGATTTTAAAAACATTTTTCCTGAGACCATTGATTCATTTTAACATCCAAAAATATTATAAACCATTCAAATTAAACTCATAACATAATCAAACATATTTTTAAATGACAATACACAAGTTTTCATTTAAGAGCAATTTTGGCATAAATATGATCAATTAAGCTCATTTAGACTACCCATACTTAATTTTCTTCTTAATTTACTGAATCTATCAGATCGAAGGGGTTTTATAAAAATATCAGCAAGTTGATTGTTTGTATCTACAAACTCCAATACAACATCCTCATTTTGTACATGATCTCTTATAAAGTGATATCTGATTTCAATGTGCTTAGTTCTTAAGTGTTGACTGTGATTTTTAGTCATACAAATAACACTTGTATTATCACACTTAATTGAAATTTTAGATTAGAAAAGTTTGAAATCTTCTAACTGTTGTTTCATGTATAGAGCTTGAGCACAACAATGCCTAACTGCCATATACTTAGCCTCAGCTATGGATAGAGCCACTGAATTTTGTTTCTTATTAAACCATTAAACAAGAGAATGTCTTAGAAAGTGAAAAATTCCTCTAATGCTTTTTCTATCAACTTTGCATCCAGCAAAGTCAACATCTGAATAGCTGATTAGGTCTAGTGTTGTATCTTTAGGATATCATAAACCTAATTCAATGGTGCATAACAGGTATCTAAAGATCCTTTTTACAGCAATCATATGTGATTCTTTTGGACAAGCTTGAAATCTTGCACATATGTATACACTGAATATAATGTTAGGTCTACTTGTTGTGAGATACAATATAATATCAATCATGCCTCTATATAATTTTTCATCAATATTTTTGTCATTTTCATCTTTATCAAGTTTGGTTGATGGACTCATACGAGTATCCATTAGTTTAGTATTTTCCATTCCAAACTTTTAAAGCAATTTTTTAGTGCACTTGGCTTGATTAACAAATGTTCCTTGTTTAGTTTTCTTAATTTGGAGTCCTAGGAAGAATGTTAGTTCTTCCATCATACTCATTTAAATATTTTACAAGGTGATTCATTAGTTGATCTAAATTTAATGTCATCCACATAGATTTGAATTATTAGATATCATCATCTTTGGACATAATAAATAGAGTAGCATCAATTTTTCCTCTAATGAATCTATTTTCAATTAAAAAATTATTTAATCTATCCTACCAAGCTCTTAGAGCTTGCTTTAATCTATATAGGGTTTTAGTTAATTTAAATACATGATTCGGAAATTTATGGTTTTCAAAGTAAGGAGGTTGATTTACATAAACTTCTTCATTTATGAACCTATTAAGAAATGCATTTTTTACATCCATTTGAAATAATTTAAATTATTTGTGACTAGCAAATGCAAGTAACATTCTTATAACTTCTAGTCTAGCAATCGGGGCAAATGTTTCTTCATAGTTTATCCATTTTTCTTGGTTGTAACATTGAGCTAGTAGTCTTGCGTTGTTTTTAATTATATTTTCATTTTCATCCTTTTTATTTCTAAAGATCCATTTTGTATAAATTATAGATTTATCCTGAGGTCTAGGTACTAGATGTCATACTTGGTTTCTATCAAATTGATTTAATTCTTCTTGCATAGCAATGCCCCATGATTTATCTTCAATGGTTTCCAATGCATTTTTAAGTTCATTTTAATTTAGGGAAGCAAGGTTCAATAAATTTCTTCTTGTTCTAATCCCTTGTTCCATATTACTAAGGATTAAATTTTTAGGATGATCTTTTATTAATTTTTAAGCTTTTGGAAGTTGATATGATTTTTCATCTTTTTTTTTTTCTTCATTATTAACTTTAATGATTTTATCATTAGATAATTCTTCCACTTGATTATTTTTATTTACTTCATTAATTTTCAAGTTAGAGATTTCTTTTGGAAGATTTTCAATTTCATCATCAATTTCATTATTAGATGTAGTCTTATTAAATGAGTTTGATTCATCAAACACCACATGAATTGATTCTTCAACAATTAAGGATTTCTTATTAAATACTCTATAAGTTTTGTTATTGATAGAATATCGTAGGAGGATTCCTTCTACAGATTTATGATCAAATTTCTTTAAATGATGTTTATCATTTAATATGAAGCATTTACACCCAAACACTTTAAAATATCTTATATTAGGGGTTCTTCTTTTCCAAAGCACATAGAGAGTTTTATTTAATTTGTTTCTTATAACTACCCTATTGATTACATAACATGAAGTTTTAATGGTCTCAGCCCAAAAATAATTAGGTAGTTTGTTTTCATTAAGCATAGTCCTAGTCATTTTTTGGAGAGATCTATTTTTTTCTCTCAACTACATCATTTTGTTGACGAGTTTTATGGTTAAAATCATTTTCATCACAAAATAACTCAAGTTCTTTGTTTTTGAACTCTCCTCCTCTATCACTTCTTACATTATTTATGGCATATCATTTTTCAATTTGAACTCCTTTGTAGAAATTTTTAAATAAAGAAGGTGTCTCACTTTTGTGAGATAAAATTAACACCAAAGAGTACCTTAAATAGTCATCAACTATTATAAAAGCATAAGATTTTCCTTTTAGGCTAGCCACTTCATTTGGCCCAAAAAGGTTCATATGCAAAGAGTTCTAGAGGTCTAAAAGTAGAGATTACTTTCTTAGAATTGAAAGATAATTTTATTTGTTTTCCAAGTTGGCAAGCATCACAAATTTTGTCTTTTACAAATTTAGTTATAGGTAAGCCTTTAACTAGATCATTCTTAGATAATTTAGATAAGAGATCCATGATAGTATGACCTAATCTTCTATGTCATAACCAACTAGCTTCATATATAATAGAAAAACAAATCATATTTTGTGATTGAAGCTCATCAAATTCTAAAGTGTAAACATTTTCATTTCTGTGAGTAACAAACATAGTATTGAGATTGTCCTTATCCTTAATTATTCAAAGATTAGATTTGAATGAAACATTTAATCCCTTATCACATAATTGACTTACACTAATAATGTTATGCTTTAGACCATCTACAAGCAAGACATTTTCAATAAAAGTAGAGTTTTTCTTACCAATGTTACTTATTCCAATGATCTTTCCCTTTGTATTGTCTCCAAATGTCACATGACTTCCATCCTTGGGAGTGAGTGATATGAACAGCTTCTTATTCCCAGTCATGTGTCTTGAGCATCCATTATCCAAGAACCAAATAGTCTTGGAAGAGTTTGACTAGAGGCATACCTACAAGACAACATCAAGTAACTCCAAGATATAATCCCCTTCGAATCCAAACCGATTTATGGTTGATCTTGGGAGGTATTGTTCCTTTTAGAACCCACACCATCTTTGGCCCATTGACATTAATTTTAGAAGATGATGTTCCTTTTAGAACCCAAATTTTCTTAATAATTTTTTCATTATAAAATGTAGTAGATGGTGGAGTTAGGCTACCACTTGATTTGGTAAAGAAGTTTTGATAATCCTTTTGTTTAGTAAAGGGACTATACCCAAAGATACATTTTTGTTGGTCCAATAGTCTTTCTAAGTTCTTTTGGCCATTAATGAATGTGAGAATTGTGCATGTTAAGTCTTTGACTTTTGCACTAAACTCATCACATTCACTTGATGAGTCATGAGGAAGATTTTGAATTTATTTCAATTTCTCATTCTCATTCTCATTCTCTAAAATACTATTTTTATTTTGTAGAATTTCACAAGAGTTTGTAAGAGTATGGATTGCCTTTTTAAAGGAGTTGTTCATTGAAGCTATTTTAGTAAATTCAGAGTATAATTCACCAAAGGCATTTCTAATTTCATCATATGAAGGTAATTCATTTGAAGTAGAAGTTACCTCTTCTTCATTTGCCATGAGGCACAGATTTGCTACTTCCTCATCACTTGAGTCCTCTGATCTGCTCCATTTAGAATCATTTCAAGTGGTCATCATAGTTTTCTTCTTGAATCTGTGGCTCTTCTTGAGTTGAGGGCAGTCAGTTCTAATGTGGTCAGACTTCTTGCATTCATAGCATGTAAGAGACTTCTTCTTACTTGTCTTAGCCTTGGACACCTCATTGGAAAACCCATTTTTGTATGATCTCTTCTTGAAGTTCTTCTTATGCTTGAGAAACCTTTTGAACATTCTTACCATTAAGGCAATGTCTCCATCATCTCCATTGGACTCTTCATCACTCTTTGCCATAAGAGAAGACTTGAGGGCTAGCCCCTTCTTGGCTCTTGGTTCCTCTGTAACTTAGTCATTCATTATGACCTCGTGGGTTATGAGTGATCTCAATAGCTCATCCATAGGTAGCTTGGTGAGGTCCTTTGCTTCTTGGATGGCTGTGACATTAAAACTCCACTTCTTGGGCAGTGAACAAAGAACCTTCTTTACATTCTTTGCATTTGAATACACTTTACCCAAAGATTTCGAATCATTAATAATGTTAGTAAATCAGGTAAACATTTCACCTATTAATTCTTCTTTTTCCATTTTAAATAATTCATACTTGTGAACAAGTATGTTTATCTTTTCTTCCTTAACTTGATTTGTTCATTCATATATGACTTGAAGTTTATCTCAAATCTCTTTTGCAGAGTCACATCCGGATACTCTGTTAAATTCTTGAGGATTTAAGGCACAATAGAGATTGATAATAGCTTTAGCATTAATTTGAATGAGCTTAATGTCAGCTTCATTCCATTCTTCATCTACTTTGGAGATTTTAATATCATCCACAATTTTTGTGGGAAGATGTGAACTTTTGACTATGACTTTCTAGCATCCATAGTCAAGGGCTTGAATGTAGTACATCATTATGGTTTTTCAATAATTATAATTCTCTTCATTAAACAATAGAAGTTTGGTGGTTGACTGTCCTTCTCCTAGGTTGATTGCAAAAATATTGTTTGCAATAATATCGATTACTCTAAGATATTTTAGATATATTTAGAGTATTAGGCTCTGATATCAATTGTTGGCCAGGTAATGACTCTAAAGGGGAGGTGAATAGGGTTTATGGTAGATTTTAAAATTTAGACTCTAAGTCTATAAAGAGGAATAAAATTTATTTACAACCAAAGATTAATCAGAGATAGAGCTGAAAGTAAAGGAGAAGAGTTAGAAGAACAAACACAAAATTTGTTCACGAGGTTCAGCAATTCCACCCTACTCCCCGCCTCAAGCTATTCCAGCTAGAGGATTCACCATGATTCCTTAATCGTACAGACTCCTTCACTGGTGGAGTCTAAACCTTTACAGCCTCTCTTTTAGGTCGAGACACAACCTTTACACACCCTCCTTTAGGTCAAGTTGAAGCCTGGAAGAGCACTTTCCTCTCTTATTGAAATGAAGCAATAACTTCAATGCAAGAATCCAAGATTCCTGACTAACCTCAATAAATGAGTTGTGGATTTTACAATCCAAATTGAATGCTCATGAAATGAGTTGAATAAGAGTAGATTACAAACTCTAATAAAACCTCTCAAAATGATTGGAGTTGATTTGCTCAAGTGAGATTTTTGGGGATTTCGAAGTATAAGAGTGTGTGAAATCAATGTGAGTGTAAGAGTAATTGATAGGAGTTATTACTCTGATCAATAGTTGTATTTAGTTCATAAATGAACTCCTTTTATAGTACATGATCCAATAGAGCCGTTGCTGAAATATTAAATGCGTAATAGGCCGTTTAAAACTAGCTGTTACAACGTTTTTTCAGTTTCAGGCTCCAATTCGTCGACGAAATTGGGTTGCCTATTCAATTCGTCACCAAATTATAAAACAGTTAGCACAAGATCATTTCATTTCTCCAATTCATCGCCGAATTCAAAATACTATGTGAATTCGTCAACGAATTCAGAACAAAAATTCTGATTTCTGTTTTGAATCAGACCAAGATGATGAGAATGAATTCTTTGGTCATTTGGTAATACTTAATCATGATTTTTATGAATTTTAGGGCCTTAGAATGATTTCCAATTTTTGTCCTAGGCTCCTATAGTCAATCTATATAATTTGAGCAATTAAACTTACCATATTTTGAGGACTTTTTACACAAGTCCTAGACACTCTCAAAATAAATAAAATACATTAATGAGCTTCTTGAGAGTTGGTCTTTGCCTTGATCTTGGGTCTTGAGGTTTGACTTTGTCTTCAAGGGACCCGACTTGGACTATGGGTGCAACTTGGAATCTTCACTTTGTACTTGATTTGAATACCTTTTGGAATAATTTCCATTGTTTTTGCTTTGAGAGAGGTACTGATTTTCTTATAATCTGAAATGATCAAGCACTTAAACAAAATTATTAGCACAATTTGTTTCATTTCATTATTGTGTAATTATCAAAATTTAAGGATACCCAATTGTGTAAACTTGAGGCTAACATATAAAGAGAACGACACTTAAAAGTTAATTGAATTTTAATTTAATTCCAATTTTTTTATTTATTAATGGAACAGATTTTTTAACAAAAATAATGGGGACTTAAAAAGTTGATTGAAATTTAATTTAATTCTAAAATTGTTCTTTATTAATATAGAAAACAATATTTTCATAACCATATCGGCCGTCGAACTGGCTAAGTGATCGGTTCTCAGTTCAATCGGTCCGATTGGATCATATCTTTTTATTATTAATTTTTTTTATTCTTTTGACCAGAACGTCCTTAAAGATTTTTTATTCTCAAAATGCCTTTAAGTCAGGTTTTTATACCCAAAATGCCCTAAAAAAAGTTCCTATAGTCAAAACGTCTTGAATATTTTTTAGTATTCAAAATGCCCCCAAGTCAAATTTCAATACCCAAAATGCCCTCATAAAATTTTTTAATCCAAAATGCTCCTCAAGTTTGCCTATATATATATATATTTTTTTATTTCTAAAATATCCCTCAAGTTTATATACCAAAAATGTCCTCAATTGTTTCTATACCTAAAATATTTCTAATGCTTTTTTGTTCTCAAAATGTCAAGACGTCATATTTCTGTACCCAATGTGGCCCTCAAAAAAAAATTTACCCAAAATATTCTTTAGATTTTTTTTCCAAAATGTCCCTCACTAGAGTTCCTCTTCCCAAACTCTGTCCTCCTCCCTTCACTCACGTGCATCGCACATGGGACCCACTATTGACTAATATAATGAAAATGGGGCAGTTAAAAATGCAAGTTGAATTTTAGTTAATTCTAAAACTGTCCTTGAATTTTAATAAAAACCAAAACTGCCCTTTACTTGAATTTAATTAATTTCAAAATTGTCCTTAAATTTTAATCAATTCCAAAACTATCATTTACTCATATAGATTTAAAATGTTGAATGAATTTTAGTTAATTCTAAAATTATCATTTACTCATATAAGTTCAAACATTGATTGAATTTTAACGAATTTCAAAACTGCCCTCTACTCATATGGATTTTAAATGTTGAATGAATTTAAATTAATTCTAAAATTTTCCTTAACTCATATAATTTCAAACGTTAATTGAATTTTAGCAAATTTCAAAATTGTCCTTTACATATATGGGTTCGAAACGTTGACTAAATTTTATTTAATTCCAAAACTACTCTTTATTCATCAATAAAGATAAAGATACTTTAAAATGATTATTGAATTTTAGCTTAATTCTAAAACTACCCATTTGCTAATATATAAATAATGATACTTAAAAAATTTAATCAAGTTTTAGATTAATTCCAAAAGTACCCTTTATTAAATTTAGCTTTTAATTATATAGAAGACATTTTCACCAAAAAATATAGTGGACTTAAAAAGTTGATTGAAATTTAATTCTAAAATTATCCTTTATATATATATATAAAGTAATATTTTCATAACTGAACCAGCTATCAAACTGACTGGGTGGACCCTTTATTCAATTTAGCTTTTAATTATATAAGAGACTTTTTCACCAAAAAACATAATGGACTTAAAAAGTTGATTGAAATTTAATTTAATTCTAAAATTATCCTTTGTTAATATATAATCATAACTGAACCAGCTATTGAACTAGCTGGTGACTAGTTCCCGGTTCGACTAGTACGGTTGGATCGTCCTTTTATCATTATTATTATATGTATATTATTTTCTTGGTCATAATGTCTCTGAATTTTTTTATTCTAAAAATGCCCTTAAGTCAGATTTCTATACTTAAAATACCCTCAAATTTTTTCATAAAGTCAAAATGTCCCGAATATTTTTTAGTTCTAAAATGCTCATAAGTCAAATTTCTATAACCAAAATATATGTCACGAATTTTATTAACCCAAAATGTTCCTAAGTTTGCCCATATTTTATTCTTTTTTATTTATTGAGTATCCCTCAAGTTTATATGTCCCAAAATACCCTAAATTTTTTCTATACCCAAAATGCTCATAAAGCTTTTTGGTTCTAAAAATTTCCTTACTTGATGTTTCTATACCCATTGTGTCTCTCACAATCTTTTTACCCAAAATCTCTCTTGAGTTTCTATATCCAAAATATTCTTTAAATTTTTTTCAAAATGCCCCTCAATAGGGTCCCTCTTTCTGGTTTCTCTCCATCTCTCACGTGAATTGCAAGTGCGGCCCACTAGTATCCATTAGCACAACTACTCCGCATTTAGTGTAGATTATTGTTTCCATTGACATTTACAAATAAAAGTCTTAAAATATAAATGCTTTTGTAATTGAACCAGTTTGGCTATCAAACCCCATCTTCAAATGGAAAAATGATTTGATCACCTCAAATAAGCTAAACCAAATGGAGTTTGGATCCTCTCTTGCACTTGCCAGTTGCTAGAGAGGTTGTCTATGGCTTACAAAAACACGATGTCCACTTTTTTTTAAATTTTTATCAACTTTTTTCTAAAATTT
This sequence comes from Tetracentron sinense, assembly GCA_015143295.1. Taxonomy (NCBI): domain Eukaryota; kingdom Viridiplantae; phylum Streptophyta; class Magnoliopsida; order Trochodendrales; family Trochodendraceae; genus Tetracentron; species Tetracentron sinense. The sequence continues at coordinate 26,595 of JABCRI010001202.1, forward strand.
AAATTGGATTAAGATTAACTCTGAGAATACCGATCAAATAGGATTATTGGGATACATGTATAATTTTTGTGCTTACTAGAGATGACCTACAATTGCAGAACCTAACACAAAAACATAATGCTTTTTCATGGGTTCTGCAGTGGTTAATTTTTGTGGGTTCCTCTAGTTTGAACCAGACCTCGGTCTGGACGTCTGTGACAAGTATAAAAACATGACACGTGTCTCATTAACCCATTTAAGTTGGCCTTAATACTAGGGTTAATGCTAACCCAACTTTTTTTAAAACGACAAAAATTGAGCACGTGTAATTAAAATAAATTGATTGTATCATTTTGATCATAAATCAAAAGTAAAGAGTGAGAGAGAAGAGTACATTAATCATATCATTGCCCTATGTTTGGTTGCTGAGAAAATGTGTAAAAACATGGAAAAGAAAAGAAAATCGGACAAAACACAACTAAAGATTGTATTAGAAATCCAAAATTTTCTTTTCTTTTCCATGTTTTCCCATATTTTCTTGGCAACCAAACATTTGTTTTTGCCTCAACAAGCTTTGTTTTTACTTAGAGTTGTTTTGCCTCTAATGATGCTCTTATTATTGTTCTTTTGTGGGTGAGATTATCATTAAGTTTTTTTTTTTGTAATTAAAAGAAACAAAAAAAAATGTCCATTCAGTAGGATCAATAAAATAAAGTAAATTAAAATTATTTATCTTTCGTGACGGGTAGGGACGTTTAATGGTTGGCTCCCTTTCTCCTTACGAGTGTTTAAAAATGGGGTGTGGACCAATGATGACCAGCTATTTCGTTACAAAATGGAAACCACAGGTGCGTTACGTGTTTTCCTTATAGTTATTTCTAATGACAGTTGTACTTTATGTATAATTATAAATCTAAAGAAGGTTTTGATTTTTTTAATTTTTTTTAGGAGTGATTTAAAACTCTCGGTACTATCGAGAGTTGAACCTTTACATTAAGAATTTAAGGGTGTCAAGCACTAAGTGAGTCTCGTCATTTAAAGCATGTGTATACATAACACCATTGGATTAACCTACTATCAAGAGTTTTTTTTAACACTTTCATTTTTTTTTTTTACCTAAACTTTATGTTTGTTTGTAAAGAAATAGCTGAAATGGCTAAAAGGAAGAGTTTTAATTACCAATTAGAAGCTCTCCAAAAAATGTCTTATTATAGGTAATTTGGAAATTATAAATATAAAAACAAAAGAATGAAATTTCTGTATACATAGCACCGTTGGATTAACCTACTATTGAAAGTTTTTTTTATCACTTTCCTTTTTTTTACCTAAACTTTATGTTTGTTTGTGGAGAAAATAGGTGAAAATGACTAAAAGGAAGAGTTTAATTACCAATTAGAAGCTCTCCAAAAAATGTCTGGCTTATTACAGCTAACTTGGAAATTGTAAATATAAAAACAAAAGAATGAAATTTCTGTTAAGTAAATATTTTTTGTAATTTTTCCCTATTACAACAATTCTTAGTTGCAAACTTTTTTTTAAAAAAAAATCTAAAATTTCACCTATTTTCTTGGCAACCTAATAGAGTGGGGAAGAGAAGAAAAATGAAGATCAATCATGCAAAAACAATTTTTGGGATGAAAAAAAAAAACTAACGTGCGAGTTTCCCTTCGTTAATACTTACAAAATTAGGTCATCCAATGGGTGAAACTGTTACCTAAGTTTGGTCATATTAATCTTAGGGATTAATATTGACCTACTAAGGATTAATGATAGGCGTTTTAGAAATTGGCAATGATTAGCTCACCACACATTTGACTGATTGAGTTTAAGAAAGTTAAGCGCTAATAATTTTATTTTTCTATTTAAAAACTAAAATTAGATTGCGACCCTAATTTAAACATTTCCTTTTAGAAATCAAATTGAATGGCCTACACATCTTCGACCCCACACATTAAATTATTTATTAGACCCACAAAGTACCACAAGTCACTCAAACATCACGCATATGCTACCAAATGATCCTGACTACAAACGTATGTTTAGGAACATCGAGTGGCATGACTATTGGATTGTCGCTCATCAAAGATTTGACCCATCAATCAGACGATTTGAATCTACTGGTGGAGATGGTTTCTACACCATGCTTAAGTGTTTGGACACAATAAAATCATTTCCCTAAAAAAATTTATTTCCCTCAACAGTAATAGGTGTATTTCTTACCCTCCAAAAAAAAAAAAGGTGTATTTCTTTTCTGGATTATTATCGCCTCCTCGCTGGTGAAGTGAAGGAAGACGTATCGACCTCGTTTCTCACCATCTGTCCCCTTTTTTTAACTCTTTTTAACTTTGCTTAAGTTGGGGATGACAACAGGTCGGGTTTGGGTCAGGGCTCCCTCAACTCTACCCCGCCCTAATGAGAAGACTTCTACCCCATTCTCGTCCCAAACCCAGGGCGGGGCAGTTTCGATTTATCAAAAGTCTTCTTAACTCCATCCCGTAAGTATAGGGTGTGTCGATCAATATTTCATATTATAAGTAATATATTAAAGTAATTTTAAGATTAATTTACGGATAAAATAGTACTTTCACATTATAAATGGGATGGAGGGCTTAAACTCATTCTCGGCCAAAACCTGAGTCAGTTTAACCTTCAATTCCCAAACCCACCCGTCCGCCCCCTACCCGTTTAAGAGCACCCAAACCCGTCTCAAGGGGCGGTGCAGGTTACCCGTGTTAGGGAATGAACCTTAAACAGGATCTGTGAGACACGAAATTTAGACAGAAAAAAAGGAACAAGAAATAACACATAAGAACACCAGATTTATGGGATTCCCTCAAGTTGAGGTACGTCTACGGAGTCGCTGCGATTTTATCATGATCCCGAGCAAAAGAGAATTATAGAGTTGCGATCTAAAAAATAACAGTACCCGCTCACACATATTCTTAATAGTATTAGGGCTACAAAACAGAAGTCAAAAATACCAAAGTACCCCTAGAAAAATCCGTGAAAACAGAGGTAAAATATTCAGTCGAGGCAGGCTCCCTACTTCCTATCAATCCGATTAACCCGACCGTAGTCATCCCCATGCTTAAGATTTACTAACCCTTAAGGGTTAAAGCATCAAACCTAGTTTTTAGGGAAAAAAATTTAACAACAAAAGTTATACTTGTTAACCATAGTTCAAGGACAGGGGTTTTTTTGTGAGGACAATGAGCAATAATCTGCTCCTCAACCGAGGAGATGATTATTGCTCTTCTTCTTTGCCTCACAAAGAAAAAAACAATAAGTATAACTGCAAGAGGAAAACCATCATGTCTCCATACCGTTGGTTAGGTTGTCGAATTAACAAAATTACCTTTAAACCCAAAGATTTAACGAAAACATCATCTTCATGTAGTAAATGGCTGACATAAATATGTCCTTATGTATGCTGACTAAAAAATAAGATAGAATAAATGAAGAAGCTCCGCTGGTACTTGGCTTTTGGTGGCTTTCATTAAAGCCCAACTTAATACCCATTTACGAAAAGTGGCTTATCAGTTCATCCATTTACTAAGTAACTAGTCCCTCATTTACTCCCACTTTTTTTTAACTATCTTAAGAGTCTTGAAGTAATTAAGACAAAACACCGTCGGGCTAGCCCAATGGTGTGTATCCCCCACCAGGAGGAGGGTCCGGGTTTCAATCCTGTGTGTGGTTGTTGACTTCACCCAGAACAGAAACTACCCCCTACTAATTAGAGTGTGCAAAAAAAAAGTATTTAAGACAATAAATCCATATTAAAATATCAATAGATAAAATGAATTAAATTTTAAAAAAAAAAACATTTTCCTAGAGGTAGAATATAGAAGCTAAGAAATGACAATAACTCCATTGTGGACTAGGCAAAGCTAGGATTTTCTTTTAGGGGACTACCAATGGTTGATTGATGAGTTTCTAAAGAATGATTAGGCAAATACAAAATATTTTTGGTTCAAGGGGCGTAGGGGTTCAAGGTGTACCAATTTTTTTTTTAAAGGGACAAGTTCATGGGCCATCTCCTCTATATGCAAATATTATTTTTTTAAAACATTACGAGCAGTTTGTAGCGATTCTGAAATTCTTAATTTAAAATATTAAGGGTATTTTCATAATTTCTTAGTTAGGAGTATTTTAGTAATATTCCTATGTGATGTTTGGCTAGGAGAAATTAGTAATCTTGGATGAAATAATTAAAAATGAGCATAACACATTAAGGTTTAACATGAAGTTGTAATTAAACATAATTAATGAGAGTATTTAAGTAAAAACTCATAAAAAAGGGTTTAGTATAAAAAGATATTGATAACATAATCTCTCATTTCATTAGAAATCCTAGAGTAGAGAGAAAGAGCTTTGGGGAAGAAGGAAGAAGAGATGAGACTGAGGTTTTAGAGCTTGAAGCTTGAAGAAGGTTATTCAAGGCTCAAGATTCAGAGTTCTTGCTAAGAGAAGATCAAGATCTTGAAGCAAACAATTTGGGGGGTTTTCCATTTCTAGAAATCCTAAAACTTTAGGATTGAGGCAAGTGGATATCTCCTTTGTTCATTAAATCTATTATAGTGTAGTATTTACTATTGTACTTGTTATAATAAATGCTAATTTATTATCTAGGTTGAAATAGAATGAATTGTGAGAGTTAGGATTATTTCTTTTCTTGAAACCCAGGATTTCTAGGAATGAAATTATGTGCATACACCATAATTCTTTAAATTCATGTTTTAATGTTGACAATGGGTGTATGGATGTTGGAAATGAAGTATGAATGAAGGGAATAGAATTTGGAGGGATTGAGTGTGAGAAATATGGAATTTTACCCCAGTTTCGTGATCTTTGATCGATCGGAACTGTTCCACCGATCGATCGAAGAGTTACAGAAAAAAGGACAGGAAATCTGTCGATTTCTGATCGATCAAAAGTGACCTTTGCTCGATCGGACTATGTTGACCGATCGATCGGAAGTTACCTCCGATCGATCAGACTGAGCTATTTTTTTTTTTTTAATGTTGTTTCCTTGAAACCAGAATTTAGAAACCATGCATGTTTAGGGCCCCCTTAGAACTTAGAAACTTCGCATGTTAGAACCCTCCTATTAAATTATACTTCTTCTTAATTATTAAATTGATATTCATGCTTTAACTTCATTATCTTGTCACTATATGATATCGGTATTATCCCTTGTAATAATTAATTGTTGTGCATGTTTGTGTGAATTGCTTAAATTACATAGACCTTACTCAATCTTGTTAGATCTCTCTATCTATAGTAATATAGGACGCTATAGAGTTATAGCGGAGAGGAAATAGCTAGCTTACCTTGGTTAGTAACTTGAGTTAGAACGACCCCGCTATGAGTGGTATGAGACGTCATAGCAGGGAAGATATAACACATTTATTTTTGCTACACCATTAGAACTGTTAGACTATAGGTGACTTAACCTGGGATGGACAACGTATGATTCTACCAGTATCCTTGAGGTTTGCCGAGGGCCACCAAAGTAGGAAGAGATGCGAGATCTTTAATCGTGTCATATGACTATGCCAAGGGGGCTGCCATGGACGAATAGGAGGCTATTCAGAGGTGTTGCCAAGAGCCGCCGGATGCGATTTAAGTAATTCAAAAGAAGAAATGAATTGACTTGCGTTGTCATTAATTGCATGATGAGTAAAATGTAATGATGACTTATGGTTACAGTGTTGCGTGTATTGTATATGTTCATTTGCTGAGCTTTGTGCTCACCCTTGCCTTATTGACTATTTCAGGAGATACCTGAGGGTCTATAAGAGCTCTTGAGGAGCCAAGAACCTTGAAGAACATTCTATTTGTCACTTTTTGAGAGTGAGTTATTTGTAGAGAGAGAAACTTGTTGAGAACTTAGATACATTTCATACTTGTTTAAACTTGTTAGTTATGTTTTTTATGGCTATACATCTGGAATGATTTTATATGTTTATAAAATGCATTCATTATTGGGGTTTGTCTTAGGTTCATGCTTCGAAAACTTATACAATATAAGATATATTATGTATAAAGGTTTCGGGGCGTGACACAATTGCCTCCCCTGTGTGCTACACCCATGTAGCATCAACGAAATTCAAAAGTTCAGGGCCCCAGGCCCCATGTGACTCTGCCCCTGATTGCAGTATTTCAATATATGAGATCAACTATGACCTAGAGCTTCGATTGAACAAAAATCAGAGCAACCCAAGAAAATCCTTTGACATGGGCATTTTATGAATTACAAAAAAAAATAGAAATGCCTTTTATGGGGTTGCTTCGGTATGTTCACCAAAGCTCTTGTCTAGTTAATATCATGAATCAATTAACTATTAACCCAACTGAAAGAAGAGATTAACCATGAAATGGAGTTCTCAAAATATGCCTTATTGGAAAGATAGTTTAAAAATTATAAATATAAAATAAGGGTATTTCTATCAAATAAATTTTTTCCTCCAATTTCTAAAATACTCCCTTCAAAGCATATTTTGGGTTGCTCTTATTGACTACTCAACCAAAGCTCTTGTTCATAGTTAATCTCTTGAAAAGAAAAACATTTTTTTTCCTGGAAGTAAGATAAGACGATAAACCCATTTCAAACTTGAAATCAGTTAAGAAAAACTTTAATGAAAAAAAAAAACATTTATTTCTCTAGAATTAGAATATAAAAGCTAGATTTGATATCTTTCACCGGAAAACCTTGTATCCAGCCAAAGCACAAACCCCAAGAGAGGGTATGAAAGATTGGAAGTTCAGGTACTATATACAGAAGGGTGAAAACGACTTAGATAATGTAAATTTATCTTTATTGTCTCATATAACGAGATATTGAGTAAATATGGAGGTTGAATTGCCTAAATATAGCCATAGCCAGCAATAATATTTCATTAAAACATGGTCATAGAATATTAGCCACGTAGCTTAAGAGTATTCCATATGTGGAGAACGTATCTGCCCCATATTGATTTCCTAATTTATTTATTTTTGTCTATTATATTCTTCATTAATAACACAGTCAGTTCCTTCTAAATAGAGTTTAAAAGAGAAATATTTTTTTCTGAAATCAAAATTATATATATATTATCATGATAATTTGAGTTTATAATATATTTTACAGACCAGTAGAGGATGAGAGGAAAACTGTAGAGAAGTTTCTTCCCATTGATGTTTCTATTTGAGTTCAAATAGAAAACAACCCAAAAACCAAAACCAGACAAGAAAGAGAGAGAGAGATTGAAAACTTTGTTTCATTTTCTCTGTGTTCTATCTAGTCCTTGATTTTTGATTTTTAATTTTAAATTTGGGTTTTGCTCTAATAGCCGTTGGGTTCGATTCTTGTCAAATACCGACTAAACTATGCAATGAATGAAGGCTCCCTGCACATGTAGTTGCAATATTTACTGCAATTTCTCTCTGCTAACATCTTGGGATTTTTCGACAATTAATACATTTTCTGGCCTCAATTACACTAGTCGTCTACCAAATCTTCAATTCAATTCAATCCCCTTTCTCCCTCTCTTCTCTCTCTCTCTAACTTCTCTATACCCTCCAACCCTCCCCATAAATAAACTAAGATTTAAAGAAAACCCATCTCTCTCCCTTCATTTCCTTATATATAATGGCCTTAGACCTTCAAAAACAACCACAGCAAAACCATGTTGGTGGTGGAGAAGCTAGACATAGCACTCCACTAAGTGGTGGTGGTGGTGGTGGTAGTAGTAGTGGCTGTGTCTCAAGTTCTGGCCTATCCGGCCTCCGTCGAGCCATTCCGGTCACTCTTGATCTCTTCCATTCTAAGCTTACTTCGCCGCAGATTGAATTAGACAAGCCTTCTCCTCTCCCCGTAGGTTGGCAAAAGTTCCTTGACCTTAAGGTAACCTACCTTATTTTCTTCCCTGATCACTTTCTGTTGTCTTTGTTTAATTAATTGCAAATTAAAATACTGTTTTATTGCTATATGGGTGTTCTTGTTTTGCTTGAAAGAGTAGATAATCTTGGTGTTTTATTTTTTCTTTTTTAGACAGGTGAGATTTACTATAAGGATATAAAGAAGAGGTGCTCTGAAGAAACAAGGATGAGTAGGAACGGGAAGAGTCCGAAGCTGGACTTGAAGCTGAACCTGTCGCCACCGAGGGCGAACCCACTAGTTGAATCACCGAACAGATCAGCATCGACATCGCCTCCGAGTTCGTGTGTGTCGTCGGAGCTGAACCCCGAAGAGACTATTCGGTACTCGAACAGCCCTGAAGCGACATCCATGTTGCTGGCGGGGTGTCCGCGTTGCCTCATGTACGTGATGTTGTCGGAGGAAGACCCCAAATGCCCGAAATGCAAGAGCACTGTTTTGCTGGACTTCCTCCATGACAAGAACACCGAGAAGACAAGGAAGAGCTAGGCTTCTTCTTCAGATACCATCTTTGTGCTACTTTTTCTACTGTTACTAATCCTTCTGTTATAGGTTTTTCCTTTTCTTCGTTGGGTTTTCTCTCATGTTTTCTCTTCCTTCCAATATAATTTCTGTAATGTCAATATAGATATGGTGGTTCTGTTTTCTGTTTAGTTCTGCTTTCCCTTTGGCCAACTGCATCTGCCCCTAATTTTACTTTAATTTTACCTGAAATTATATATATAAGAAATGATGGCGAAGAGACAGACTTTCGAGCTCTCACTATGATAGTGACGAGTTTGCTACTTTTTACTTACCTTGAGAACCATAAATAACACACTAGGGCTTTGTCCCAGTGGTAAATCCCTTGCTTTGGGGGAGGTATCGGGTTCCATTCCCGAGAGGGTGGGAGTTTGTATATACTCTTCACCTGCCCACTAACTGAACAGATACTAACACATAACCGACGTTGTGGCCTAAACATATATCTCGAACCAAAACAAAAGAGAACCATAAATAAATTATAAATTTTCTCTATGAAAATATTATTTTCTTAACATGTTAGATGGTAGCAATGCTAAGACTTACACCTACAACAGATTAGAAATTTTTTAAACTTTTGTAGGAGTGTTTTTTTTTTTGGTATGAGACACACACTTAGGACGCAACCCCGGTTAGCAAGTCAGTATTTGTTCTAAGTTAAAGGCGGGTGGAGAGTGCAATCCACTCTCACCCTCTCAGAAATGGAACCCGGATCCTCCTTCCTAAGGAAGGGATACACCTACCGCTGGGCTATCCTGGGGGTTTTTGTAGGAGTGGTCAATTCTATATATATATATATATATATCTCAGAGAGAGAGATGCGAGAGAGGAGAGGAGAGACGAGAGGGAGGGAAGGAGAGAGAAGAGAAGAGGGAAAAGAGAGAGAAAGAAAGAGAGCTTAAATATGGACCGAGTTCCCAAAGCACATTCTAGGTTCAAGAAGGTTATGCCGGGAATATTGAAACAATAAGGAACAATTTGTAATCATAAAATCTTGTATTACGGACGGTAGGGGTAATAAAACATGTAGATTGAAAGACAAGAGGAAAGGATTTTTATAAAAAGAAAAAGCCTTCAAAATTTACCATAAAGACCTTACAAAGGGATTATAATATTTTAGCTTGATTCAACTGCAGAAAAAGAATAATTTCAAATCTAATTAGAACAATAGAGAGATAATTTTTGCCCCCATGTAGTGTAACTGCATAAAGCTACGCTTGATATTAAACTGAACAAATTATGAGAAGTGAAATCATGACATAGGGAAGAATTATATTGTTAGAAACCTTTATAAAGTAACTCAAATTCCTAACAATTAACATGACAAAGTGTGGAGCTTAAAGTCTCAACAAGGAACGGGACCCTAGGCTCAGCATTGACGATTTGGTTTCCCTTTAAGAGTATCGCACTCTCTAACTCAAGAAGAAGAATTGGTACACATTGTGAATTAGAGATGAAGAGAAGAGGGAGTACTACCTAACTATAGAGGGAGAAAAGAGAGCCAGACGGTAGGATTGGGAGCGTTGAATGAACGAAAGGGAGATTGGCATTTTCCGATTTATGTAATTGAATTTGTTCATTAAAAAAATTAAATGCAGAGAATTGAGGACGAGTTGAGATAAGGAGGTATTACGTAAGACGATATAATACAAAGGATTTCAAAACCCTCACCCTCCTCAATCAAACTACTCAATTAATGCCATCTTCTGTTGCCTTTATCTATTTGCCAACTCGCTCTCTTAACTAAGGTAAAACACATGTCTCTCCTCTCCTACATAATATATTTTTTTTTTACACATAATAAAAAAAAAAAATGACCATTATACCAATTAAGCCCGGAGAATCCATATAACAATAATCCTTAAGCGAAACGAAATAACGGGTTTATTTTCTTCTCTCTCTCCTAGAGAGGAGAAGTCAGATGCGTACCTTAGTTGTTAAATAGGCTTCAGAGCTGATGTTGAACCATAACCATCCTAACAATCATGGAAAAGAATTCAACCCACAACTGGAGAGAGAGCATAAGAGCTTGCTGGTGCTATGAGCAATCAAAAGAGGGGAGTCATCGAGGTAAGCAGTTTTGATCAGTGTAAGCACGTTTGAATATGAAATATAAATTAACCAAGAGATCAAATACTTTTAATCAACAAATTGCCCAAACATCATTAAATATGTTTGGATGGCTGATTATACACAGAGAAAAGCTCAAAGTCGTGGAGGAAAAGTATATCTTCTTATTAGTATGTAGATACAGCCCGGTAGGATAAATTATCATTCAGGTATGTTTTTGAGTCAACCCCGCCGGTGGCCCCCCGGCCGCCGATCTTGCAACAAACCTAGTGTCACCTGTCGATCAAAACCACACTGTCCTTGCTACTGAGCCTACTGGTCGTCTGTGCCACCCTTTGCTCACACCCGTGAGCCTAGCGTTGTATGCGTAGCGTACGGGACGGCCCAACGACAGGCTTGACTGAAGGCCATCAGCGACAGATTTTCCCACTCAGAAAATCCCCCACAGTTAGTGTCGTTGAAACGTAGGAGGACCTCATTTGTCCTATAGCTCGGACTAGCTAATGTCTCGTGATCTACCCCTGAACTATGTAGTCTTTTGCATAGATAAGCTGGTCAAAAAACACCGCACAACAAGTAATCAGACGTCAGTATACCGGGGATTGGGGAGCTCGAAGTCGGACGCTTTAGAATGCTGGGGCATACAGATTCCATGCAGCAGGGGATTAATTTCACCACTCGGTGAATATCATACCTAATAAATAAGACCACCTCATTCGCATTTCATATTGTCTCACCTAACTGACTAGCAATGCAGTGATAACAACAACATTT
>JABCRI010000128.1:0-21576 GCA_015143295.1 Tetracentron sinense
CATTAACCCGTTTCATGTGGGGACCACAAACTCCTCCCGTGAACTTATTCAACCACTTGTGCTCTTCCTTTTTCAAGCATCTAAACCAAAAAAACTTGGGTGATTTTGTATAACACTCCCCTGGAGAGAACAAACTGGATAGAGAGTCTTCTGATTGCTCGACGATCTGTTTTGGTGGCATCCAGAGGAAAAGTACCGTCATCCAAGTATTGCTTGATATCTGTGTACCATGGCTTGTCGTCTGGGCGCTCTTCTATAACTAGACAATAAGCTGGTTGGTCTTGTTGCTGAATCTCAATAGGCCAAATTAGACTTCCTTTAGGAAATTTTACCATCGCAGCTAGGGTTGCAAGAGCATCGGCAAATCTGTTATGCGTCCTGCACCTGTGATTGAAAGTGATCCTCCTGAACTTAGTGATCATAACATTAAGGCATGCCAGATACGGAATCAACTTTTCTTCCTTGATTGCCCATGACTCATTAGCTTGACAAATTACCAGTGATGAATCACCATAAACATCAATCTCTTCTATGCCAATACAATGCGCTTCTCTGAGCCCAGCTATACATGCCTCATATTCTGCAGCATTATTTGAACATCTGAACTTTAGCTTGACTGAGATAGGAAGATGAGCTCCTCTTGGCGAGATTAAGACTGCTCCTGCCCCATTCCCATGCTGGTTTGCGGCTCCATCGAAGTACATCTCCCATCCAATATAATCAGGATCTTCTGGTTCCAAACTTAGAATAGCTTCATCCGGAAATTGGTCATGCACTGAAACATAGTCGGACGATGGGTTATACGCCAAGTGATCTGCAATCGCCTGCCCTTTGATTGATTTCTGCGTCATGTATGTGATGTCAAATTCTGATAACATCATGAGCCATCTGGCTGTTCTTCCTGAAGTAGTAGGCTTTTCTAGTAAGTACTTGAGTGGATCCATTCTTGATATCAGAATCACAGGGTAGGACAATAAATAATGTCGTAATCGCTGGGTGGCCCAAACCAATGCTAGACAAGTCCTCTCTAATGCATTGTACTTCTCTTCGTATTCATGTAAACGTTTACTGATATAATAAATGGCCTGTTCTTTTCTGCCTGACTCGTCATGCTGAGCCAGCACACAACCCATTGAAGTCTTTTGGATGGAGATGTACATTAAAAGTGGACGTCCGGGTGTTGGAGGAACCAGCACGGGTGGATTGAGAAGATACTGCTTGATCTTATCAAAGGCTTGTTGACATTCATCTGACCAGACTGTCGGCACATTCTTTCTAAGCAATTTGAAGATTGGCTCACAGATCGGAGTAAGCTGTGCAATAAAACGGCTGATATACTGAATCCTGCCCAGAAATCCTCGAATTTCCTTTTCTGTCTGAGGTGCAGGCATCTCGATGATAGCTCTTGCTTTAGCTGGATCGACTTCAATTCCTCTTTTACTGACAATGAAACCAAGAAGTTTTCCTGACGTTGTTTCGAACACGCATTTTGCTGGATTTAACCTTAAACCAAAGCCTCTGAGCCTGTCACATAACCTTTTCAAATCTTCTGGGTGATCTTTAGCCAATGGGGATTTGACAATCATGTCATCTACATAAACTTCCGTACTCTTGTGCATCATATCATGAAATAATGCTGTCATTGCTCTTTGATATGTTGCCCCTGCATTCTTGAGCCCAAATGGCATGACCTTGTAACAGAAGGTGCCCCATGGGGTAATGAACGCAGTCTTTTCCATATCTTCTTCGGCCATTTTGATCTGATTGTATCCTGAGAACCCATCCATAAAAGATAAGGTTTCATGTCCAGCTGTATTGTCGACAAGGATATCTATGTGAGGAAGCGGAAAATTATCTTCTGGACTAGCCTTGTTCAAGTTTCTGTAGTCGATGCACATTCTGACTTTGCCATCTTTCTTAGGCACTGGTACGATATTGGCCAGCCATTCTGGGTACGTTGCCACTGCTAGAAAACCTGCACTTATTTGCTTTTCAATCTCCTCTTTAACCTTTTGAGACCATTCTGGCCTTAATCGCCTGAGCTTCTGCTTAACTGGTTTTACCCCTGGATTCAATGGCAATCTGTGGACTACTAATTCTGGATCAAGGCCGGGCATGTCCGCATATGACCAAGCAAATACATCAATGTAACTTTTGAGGAAGTCAATCATAGCGCTCCTTTGCTCAGGACTCATTGTAGTGCCAATCTTCACACACTTAGGATCATCTTCGGATCCGAGATTTATGGTCTCGGTGTCCTCCTCATTAGTTTTACATATCCCTTCATACTGTTCAAGGAGGTCGAGGATCTCTTGTGGAGGTTCCCCTTCTTCCTCTTCGTCATACTCTACTTCCAAAAGTTCAAGATTGATTTCATGATTTGAGTTAGCTTTATCTTGGGCAATTCCCTGGCAAACCAAAGCTCGGTCTTAGTATTTGAGTGTTATATATTTTTTTTATTTTTTATTTTTTTTTTTGTTTTTGGTGACTTCAGATCACTAAGCCTTTTTTGGAGACTTAGGTCATACCATCATGAGCCAATATTTTATGTATATACAAAAGGAAACAAGTCTTGAGACAAGGAAAATGAATTTCATTGATTTTCTGATGTTTTGTAATATTTACAAAGATGCGTAAAGCAAAAGACTATTGACAATTTTGAAATGACTGACAAAGCCGCCTGAAAAATAAAATTTTTGGTTTTTCTCTTTTTGACCTAAAGATGAAAAGAACAAATAAAGAAAAGAAACTGGGTCATGGTCTGACTAGTCCGACCTTCTTTCCTTGCCTTCCTCTAGCTGCTTCCACTGTGATGGGATCGGTCCACTATACGAGAGGAGAAGAACTGGCTCGTATGAGTGGAACAGAACTGGATGATGCTTGCGAAGCACTGGAGAGGGTGCACACTTGTTCCTCTGTCGTGTAATCAATCTGGACTGCATCTTCAACAGCGAGTTCCTCAAACAATTGAGCCACTTCGAACATTTCAAGAAACCTTGCAGGATCGTCCTTTGGCTGAGGTTTGGGTGCAAGGTTGACAGTTGGTTCTGGGTTTGTTTCCTCAAAAGGAAGGTTTTTATAGATTTCAAGGTCAGAAGGTCTAGGAGTACTGGTAGGAAAGGTAACAGATAAGGGAGGTGGGGGCACCGACTTTACTGATGATTTTCCTTTTGTCAGCTTGTTCAAGAAATCTTCCAACTCTGGTTTGTACCCTATTCCGAAACGAGGTGTGTAGCGAGGTGCTACATACCGTTTCTTCATTCCTTGGTGGTGGGCGCCCAAACTCAAACCAGGTCTGTACTTCATTTTAGCCATGATCCTCACAGCTGCCGGTATATATTCGTTTTTCTTGCTTTCCAGCTGAGCAATACAAGTAACCTCCTCAAACTGATAAGTCATAAAAGCTGCCCCTTGTCCCAATTCTTGGACATCCCCAAAGGAATTTGCCAAAGACTCCGTCGGAATCACAATCAGTTGATCACCTTGAATGAACTTAATCCTCTGATGAAGTGATGACGGGATGGCTCCGGCCATGTGGATCCACGGCCTTCCAAGGAGAAGAGTGAAAGAAGCTGGCACATTAACTACTTGAAAATTTGTCAAGAATTCTGATGGTCCAATAGAAATGTTTAAGTCGACATCTCCCAAATTTTGTCGAGTTGAATTGTCGAAAGCTCTAATTGTCATAGGCCTTTTCTTGACATGACTGATGTCCATCCCCAAACCTTCCAAAGTAGTTAACGTACAGACATTCAAACCCGACCCATTATCTACCAGAACTGCTGAAAGTGTTTTACCCCTGCACTGCACTGAGATGTAAAGAGCTCTGGTATGTTCCTTATCACTGTCTGGGATTTCCTCTTCACTGAAGGTAATGGTCTTTGGTTCCAGAATCTGACCTACCAGTTGCCCCAAACGTTCAGGTGTTATATCCTTTGTGACATGAGCATTGTTGAACACCCTAAGCAATTGCTCCCGATGATGCTCTGAAGTTAAGAGTAATCCCATCACTGAAATTTGAGCCGGGAGCTTTGTGAGTTGATGGGCAATATTATATTCCTTCGCTTTCTCCAAAATTTTCAACAATGCAGCATCTTCTTCTTTTTGTTGCTCAGGATTCAGACATTGCTCTTTGCCCTTGGACTTAGGCAGCTCAACTTCTGGTTGCTGGTAAACTCTTCCTGACCTGGTTATTGCAGTGATGTTTTCATTGTCTAGAATGAGAGATGGAGGGGCCGGTAAACGATTGAGGGGATGGATTGGTGCTGGAATGTATGGAATTTGAACTGGACCTTTACCAAGGGGGCGTGGAGATGATATAACTGGGGTTGTAGGCCAATCAACAGGGCAAGGGATGGTATAAACAATCCTCTCTTCTTCAACTGGAATAAAAGGGATTTGTATAGGGCGCTGAATGGATTGAATAGTAGAGTGGACTGACGACATGTGGGGTATTTGGATGGGTTGAACAATAGGGGATTCGGGAGATGACAAAGACTGAGGATATGAGATTCGAACAGGGACTCGGTACGAAGGACGGATAGCATCATCTGTCTCTGACAACCCATCAATCTCTACCATACTAACATCAGACCCATCCCTGCTTAGAAAATTAATCTGTCCTTGATGTGGGGGAAGAGGAGCTTGAATGATGCTAGTATTTCCAGGCGCGAATTCAACTTTGCCTTGCTCTAAGAGATCTTGAATATCATGTCTAAGGGTGTAACATACATCTGTGGCATGACCCGGGCCTCGATGATATGCACAATAATGATCTGCATGATAATTTCGATTTTGCTTATCAACTGGGATGAGAGGAGTCGGCCCCTTCAGAGTTACAAGATCCTTTTTGAGGAGGAAAGTCAGAAGCTGGCTTAAAGAGTAAGGTAAGGGAGTGAAATTTCTCTGAGGGTTTCTCACTGGCTGATGCGCCTGTTGATACTGATTTTGCCTTACAGGCTGAGGATTTTGAGGTTGAGGAGGTTGTCGAATCGGTGGAGCAGGCAACATCAAGGGTGCACTGGGTGCAATCCAATTAACTTCTTCTCTTTTCCTGGTATCCTTTTACCCATTATTCCTGTTAAATGGGGCACTTGACCTTGGAGGTGTATGGCTAAGACTGGCATGTATGGTACCATTTTTTACAGCTGTTTCAATTCTTGCCCCTGTCTCGACAATTACCTTGAAATCAGTGGCCGGTAGAGTTATCATCAGTGTTGAATATGGTTGCTTTAGGGTTCCCAAAAAGGTAGAAGCCATTTCTTCCTTTGATAACTGCACTGATAGTCTTGATGCCATTTCTCTCCATCTAGCGGCATACTCAATGAATGATTCATTATTCCTCTGGGACAGTTGCTCTAGATCGCTCTTTTGAGGGAGCACCTCCAAGTTAAAAGAAAACTGATTGATGAAGAGATCGATCACATCCTGCCAACTGGTGATTTGCTTCTTATCAATTGAAAGCCACCACCTGAGAGCGGCATCTTTCAGGCTTTTCTGAAAATATTGGATAAGATATGATGGTTTATCTTTGTAGGCCATCATATCCCCTACATACAACTGTAGATGCTCTTTTGGACACCCTTTTCCCCCATATTTAGTAAATTCTGGAACTCGAAAGTCAGAGGGAACCGAAGTATCAGAAGAGAAGAGTAGGTCATCCAGGGTTATCCCTGTAGAGGAGGATGATGCCCCTTGCATTTTTTTCATCATTTCTTTCAGCTGACGAATTTCTTCTTGTTGGTTCTTTAGGGACACCAACAACTCAGAATCCTGTGGCATTTTTGGATTGTGATGGTCATAATGCACAGCTTCACCAGTTTTTCCATCGAATCGGGTGTAGTCAAAATCACCATCCTCACCCGGCTGATCATGAAGAGGGTTGATAAAGGTAAAGTTTGGGGTAGGAATCTCAGCCCTAGGTTGATCCGGTTGGAAAGGTCTAAACCCTGACTGGTCTGGTTGATGCCGAAAGGTGCCAATTCCGGGTTGGTCTGGCTGAAAACTTTCAGGCTGGAATGAAGTTCTAGGCTGTTCAGGTTGAAATGGTGCAGCTTCTGGTTGGTGGACAGGTTTGTTAAGCTGTAAAGCCATCAGAGCCTGCAAGGTTTCCTGAATACTGTCCAATTGGGCTTTCATCCCATGTATCTCCTGGTCGTGTGCTTGTACAAGCTGATCTGTACTCGAATCCAAACGATTGTTGGGGGCAGCCATGTCTGCTGAACTTTGAGAGGACCAATCTGCGACTTTAGGACTGTCCAGATCTATTATCGCAGCTTGGGCAAGGGCACGAGATACGGAACGAGTAACAATTCGCTGTTTCATGCAACACTGAGAAAGATGTAGCGATTAAACATGAATGCACGATTTGACAGTAAAAAGATGAAAATCACTTCTTTATATATGCATGTGTTTGTGTGATTCTAAGACAACACTAAACCAAAAGAAAAATAATAAAAAGCAACAAAGGACAAATAGAAAGACAAAAAGAAAAATGACCCAACCCTATACAGGTCTCTCAGGAACAACAAAGTCGGGAGGCAAGGGGTTGCCCCCGAGGTCTATCACTTGTTGACGAAGGATAGCAATCTCATTTTCTAGCCTGTCCACCGTGCCTGATGCACATTGAATTCTGTAGTCGAACTCTAGAGCCTCGACCTGAGCATGATGTCTGACTGCTTTCAACTGTTCTTGATTCTGACGGAACTGGATTTCAAACTGGAAAGACTCCTCAGCATCATCTCTTTTCCTCTTTTGAAACTCTCGGAGTGCTTGCTCTAGCTGATGTTCCTTATCACGGGCAAACTGACGTCGATTCCCCAGGTCACTTTCTTGTTGTCGGAGGATCTGTTGCGCTCTCTCCAATTCCTCGGTATCTCTCAGAATCTTGAGTTGGATCTTCTCTAACTGTTCCTCCTTCCTGCGGACTGCCTGATATTCCCTTTTCAACTCAGCTTCATGTTGCCGGTGTGCCTGTTGCGCTGACTTGAGCTTCTTAGTATCCCTTAATATCTTCAGACGATTTCCTAGGAAAGTATCTTTCCACGGCACCACCACCTCAGAAAGGGGAAGGCTTCCTCTGGACGGTGCTGTAACTGGGGTGAGCAATTCTGCTGGCTTTGGCATTTCTGATTGTATGTCCGGGTTCTCCAACCATAAATCATATTCTTCTTCAGTCAACGGTTCCCCGGGTCCAGGTTCTACTATGTCATCTGGAAGTTTTTCCCTTTTACATCGTCTCCATTCAGTTTGGAAACGCCTTTCTAGAAGTTCAGCTGTAGTAGAGAAAACACAATAGTCTTCCGCTAAATCATCGATCACTGGGATAAACTGTCGGTATCCAAACTGTCGGAGTACTCTGAGTGGAATGTAGGGTGACGATCCAGTTAGGCCAGCAAGAATTATACACCTTCTTCCAAAGGTAGTTAAAAGAGGAAGCCTTCGCTTGTTAATTACGAGCCAACGACACTTCCAAATTATCTCGTCTTCTGATAACTGCTGAAGCTCTCTGTAACAGTCTTCCATTTTTTTACACACAAGCTTGGATTGGGACTGGCTAAATTTTCGCACTATGTTCCGAGCATCATAAGCAAATTCTGAGGGCACAGTAATCATTGATGGTAAATGCTCGATCAACCATAACTGTAAAAGAGATACACTGGCGTTGAATGTCCCTTTCCTTTTTTCACTGCTATATTGAAGACCCCTAAGAAGCTCTCCCAGGATCATCGGGACGACTGACCCTCCACTACGCATGTCTTTGACTACCCCCACCAATACAGATTCAGCAATACTGAGGTTTTTTGGAAAGATAAGCTGAGCTAGAACAATCCATGTAAGAACATTGAGCGCTGACTCGGATTCAGCTTCAGGTGCACTAGGGTTCCACGAAGGTCTATACATATCCCACAACTTGTTCATTAAAACCTTTGAGTAAGTACCCTTGGCATTGTTGGGTAATCGGTCAGGCTTGATATGTAAGAACTGCGCAAGTTCAAGCTGGTAATTTGTTCTGTAATGGGGTAGAATAGCAGGACCATCAATATCCAGCCCTAAGATGCGTTCGACTTCTTCGATTGTCGGACACATTTCATTTTTTCCAAAACGGAAAACTACACTTTTAGGATCCCAACAAAGAATCGCCGCCTTGACTAAACGCCAATCAGGATCGATCAAAGCAAGGTCTAAAATATTTCCCACATGGTATCTCTGCATCCAAACTAGTCGACGGGCAGAATTAAGGCCTTGAGCTGAACCTAAAATTATAGCTGTGTCTCTGAGTTTGGCATCACAAATAGCACGCATCTCCAATTTGAATGAAGGCCCTAGGCCTCCCGGCCTAATTATTCCTGAAGGGCCTGCCATCTAAACAATAGTGCACAAGTGAGACCCTACGCAGGTGCTACATGATGATGCAAAACTTTTGAGAATGTTTTCATTTTCTCTCTCTTTTTTTTTGTTTTCTTTTTGTTGAATTTTTTTTTGTTTTGTTTGTTTTTTTTTTTTTTTTTTTTTTTTTTTTTTTTTTTTTTTTTTTTTTTATTAGTGTGACATTACATATGTAAACTAATAGGGTGGGTGGACAAAAGCCCAGTCCGCTAACTTGGGTTTCCAAGACCTGTTAGATTAAGGTAATAAATGAATAAGGGGATATCCATTTATATCTAGATTTTGAATCCCATATGTAGTATCACACAAAAAAAATTTTATTTTTTTATTTTTTTATTTTTATTCTTAGTCAAGACATACGTAAACCAATGGGGTAGGTATAGAGGTCCAACCTACTACCTTGGGTTATTGGAAACCAAAGCCCATTAAGTTTAAAACAAAAAGGGATAAGTGAATACCCATTTATTATTTGAGGTTAGGACCCCCATATGTAATGATTTAAAGAAGCGGGTAAGGGGTTTATCCAATCACATATGGCTCATCAAACATGGTTCACACATGCCCTCTTTCTTGAATGAACATATGGGTACAAAAAGACACCCTAATATACAACCAAAAAGGAGGGCGGGTATAGGTTATAAGCAGGATAGGATTGGGAGAAACCATCCTAATCTACTGCTTATAAACTATATCACAACCTAATCTATATGCGTATGCCGGGGTAATGCAAGGTGTTCCTAAGGTGGTTGGGGGACACTTGGCCGTATATGCGACTCCCAAAATAGGACGATTGGCGCAAGTGGGAGAAACCGAATCCGTTTCTACAGGTACAACCCATAAGGCGTGATCCAGCTGAACTCCACAGATCAGAAAGCCCCTGGCACTGAAGATACGTATCAAACAGCCGTAGGCCCCATAGATCCAACTAATGGGTTATAAGGTGATTACACTAAAATGCAATGAATATGATATGCACAAGAAAGAGAACAACATGAATAAGGACATACCCACAATATAGAAAGAATTAGCAAGAATAATAATTTATTTAGGAAATGATTAGTGATTTTAAAAAATGTTTGGCTTTTACCTAATTTTCAGGTTGGATCCTTATTTCCCCAGCAGAGTCGCCAAAGCTGTAAACGCATAAATTTACCGCCTTTCCTCCCCTCTCAACTCTAGGTATCGGAAATAGGTCCGAGAGTAGAGAAATGACGCTAAACTTATTTTTATGAGTCGCCACCTACTTAGGGGAAGTAGGATCCCGAGATAGTCCAAATGAGGGGGTCTACGGTCCAAAATAGTCTAGGTAAGGGATCCCTTTAGGTCCTGGGGAAGGGGTTAGGCACCCCAGGACCTCCATCCGATGATGGTAACCTACTCATTAGGTCTAAATCAAACATAAACAAAATCACTTAACATTTCCTAAAATTTATTAATTTTGCTAATTGAAATCAAAAGGGGGTAAAAAAAAGTTTATTTTGGTTGGGGTCGAACCCTGATTGGGCTGCCTACTTATCCGGTTAGTCGGAATCAGACCCTCATAGTAGTTCGGGGTCCGTGACTGTTTTTATACTCGTTTCGGAGTGTGGTCACTTCCAACTCGTGTTTGAGTTGGGGAGGAGAAGTGGAATGAGATTTATGAATCTCACTCCGGGAGATGGCAGCGTAGCTAGGTGCTCGTGGGGGAGCTCTAGGGGGCGTTCATTTATTAGGGTAAGTCCATTTTGAAGGTTTTTTTTTAAATGTTTTTGTTGTTTTTGTATTTTTGTATTTTTTTTTTTTATTTTTTTATTTTTTTTCTTTAATTCTGGCAAGTTTAACTAGTCCAAAAACTAAACTAAATGCCCAAGGTAGGCAAAAAAGGAAAACAAGGCCTAACTGACTTAATTAAAGGCAAAGAGCAGGGCGGATCGAGCGGCCTTAAACCAAAAGAGGCTATGGTTTAAATACGGACCCTGCTCTAGGTCCCAAGGGAGGATAGACCAGTACCTTTAATTTATTTTAATCTTTTTTTATGTTTTTTTGATTTTTTTGTAAAGCTAACTAAAGAGGTAGGCTGTTATTTAGGGTGGAAAATCATACCTAAATGCCCCATGTAGGCAAAAAGGGAAAATAAGCTACGACCTATTTCTATAAATTGCACACATGTACAAGAGATAATACATACATACATGACAGAATAAATGGACCCAAAGAGAAAGTTAATGGGCCAAGGCCCATTGACCGCTAATGGTCAATTGGCTTTGGTCCATTATCTTTCTAAGACTTTAAAAGGTAAGCCCCCCAAAAATTCTAAAATGATTCTAGGGGCTTACGGGCCTCAATTCCCCAACATATGGCCTGATTCAAGGGCCCAAGGGATTCAAATTTCCCACTCAAATTGTGAACATTATACTACAGTAAATAGATGGTAATGAATAAAAAAGAGGGAAGAGCTATACCTGCGAGGGTTGTTAGGGGCGTTAACGGTGGTGGTGGCTGCTCCGGTATATGAAGGAAGAAGGCTGGCGTCACACTCAATTCTCTCACTCACTCAATCCCCAGAACAAGGGATCCACCAAACAAAATAAACAAAAATAAAAAAACAAAAATAAAACCCAGGGATGAGGCTGCCTTAGAGCCTTGTTTCTGTACAAACATGAACAAACAGGCAGAAAAACGTAAACAACACTATATACATGAGAATATCAGAAGCTAGATGGAGATCATAATAATAAAAATAAAAAAATAAAAAATAAAAGTAATAATAGCAAAAGGAAAAACGGAGATCATCAACCACCTAAGGTGATTGAAATTGATCAAGATCTATAGATCAAGAAAAACGATGGACAACAGCACGGCTGAACCAGATGAGATGAGAACCGAACCCGGAAAACGAGTTGAATACCTGAAGAATCGTGAAGAGCTATTGGCCTGGTGATGCTGGATCTCAACAGAGCTGGAACAGGCGAACTAGAGAGGAATGAGAGGACGAAACAGATGGATTGCCGGTGAAGAGTCATTCCTTTCGGGGATGACTACCGAACGGAGATGGGTGAGATGGAGGTGAAGAAATTCGCCGGGGAAGACGATTTCGCCGGAGAGGATGATCGAAAAATGGGATATCCCTAGTCCTGCAAACACGAAAACACGAAAACAATAAAATAAATTAAATTAAAATAAAACGAAAAAAAATAAAAATAAATATGAATTTTGATCTAGATCCAGATCTAGATCTGGATCTAGATCTAAAACCCAAGAGAAGGAAAGAAACGCAAACCTGTAAACGCCGGAGGTGGACCGGTTGCCGGGGATATTAAGCTCGCCGGAGGAGATGGTCGGCACTAAGAGGAGAGAAAGGATCGTGGAAGGCTAGATATGTCCGGTGGTGGAGATCGGCGATTAACTGAGACCGGAATCTATACCGATTTAGGATATTTACAGAACACAAAAATAAAAAATAAAATAAAATCAACAAGATCAAAGATCCAAAAGAGGAGGAAGAAGGAGGAGAAAAACGGAGGAAAGAAGATCGGTTACCTGATGAACGAGAGGACGAAGAGTTGGCCGGAGGAGATGGGTTGAACTCAATTGATATGCTGTAGCTGGGACTGGAACTTGAAGACGACGAGATTAGAATGAATCTGACCGTTGATTTCCATGAGAAAAGCACGCGTTCGCCGGTGACGATCGGTGGTTGAAGTGAAGCTGCTGCCGGCGAGAAGAGAGAAGAACTGGAGTAGGAGAAATATCTGTCACTGAGATTGATCCCGAGTAAAAAAATAGGGTATCATTGATACCCTTGGTTTTTTATAAGGAGTATACAGACTTTGGGCCTGAAGACAAATTCGGTATCTGGACTTGGATTCCGAAAGGAATTGAGTTTGGAGCTTGGGCTGTGGGCTTTAAGGTTATATCCCTTAGAGGATTTAACTTAAGTAAACCTGGGCTTGGGGTCTTAGACTCGGATTTTGTCTTGGAAACATGGTGAGTCGCGTGAATTGGGTTCTTGGCCAAGGGCTTACTACATGGGATTTCTCCTTCTCTCTCTCCCTACTAAAATGAAAATAAAAAATGAGTAAAATCAAAAGAACTAAAAAAATAATAATAATAAATAACAAAATAAAATAAAAGGTAAATAAGGTTTTAGGGGTGTAAAAATGGGGTGTTCACAGGAACGCTAGAACACCAAAGTATAATATTATAAATACTCTGATGACTTAATGCGATGTATATTAGTATTATACAACTAATACAAATTGAATTATTGTGAAATGGCATTGAAGTAAACTGTGGTTTCAAGTTAGACTCATGTGGTGTTATTATTCTCAGGACTTGAGTCATGAGACGGAACACACGGGGTCGTGGACCACATACCAGAGCTTCCTCTTCTTCACGGGATGAGGATGAGCAGCCGGACCTCTCTCGAGTCTTAGGCTCTATTGCTGAGACACTTGCCATACTGGCGGCTCGGCAGGCTATACCATCATCGGCGGCACCTACTCCACCGCCTGCAGCTCCAGTACATCGTACCGCTGGAGTTGAGGCATTCAGGAGATTGAGGCCTCCACCATTCCATGGGAGTGTGGACCCTCTTGCTGCGGAGGCATGGATCCTCCAGATGGAGAAGATCCTTACGGTCCTCTCACCTACAGAGGAGGAGAGGGTAGCATGGGCAGCTTTCATGCTAGAAGGCGAAGCCCACCATTGGTGGTTGTCCGCACTGAGGACGAGAGATTTGACCATGCAGGGTCTACCTTGGACTTGGGAGGAGTTCAAGGATACTTTTTATAAAAATTATTTTCCGATTGGAGCACGGGAAAAGAAAGAGAGAGAATTCATCAACCTTGAGCAAGGTTTGATGTCGGTGGCACAATACGAGGCCAAGTTCTCGGAGTTGTCGAGATTTGCGCCTCATATGGTTGCTACTGAGGCAATGAAGGCGAGGAGATTTGAGCAAGGGCTCAAGGATGTGATTATGGAGAAGGTGTCCATTTTCAGGCATACTACCTACCCTGAGGTAGTAGACAAGGCCTTATTGGTCGAGGCCAATTCGGAGACAGTGTCCAAGAAGAGGGAGTTGGCGAGAGGCCAAGCTAGTAGTTCAGCACCTCCAGAGAGGCGGACTCGTTATCAGTATGCGTGGCCAGCACCATCGATGAGGCCTTCTTATGCGCCTCCAGCTCCACGGCAGTATGTGCCTCAGGCACCGAGACCGCAGGCTCTTCCAGCCCCACGGCCTGTTGCACCTCAGACGATGAGGTATGCTCCACTTCCGGCCCCTCCGACTTATGCACACGAGGTCTGCACTTCATGCGGCCGAAGGCACCCGACAGGGGATTGCCGAAGGGCATCGGGTGGATGTTTTCATTGTGGTCGCCAGGGCCATATGATCAGGGATTGCCCCAGTCGGCATTTACCAGGCCAGTCTCAGGGGATTAGTCCACCAGCACGCCCAGCAGGATCATATCAGGCGTCATCTCAGACTACCCGGTCTACGCCTCAGTCTCGCCAGGCAAACCAGGGGCGAGTTTTTGCCTTGACAGTGGGTGATGCACTTGCATCTGACGATGTAGTGCAAGGTACGCAGTTGTAGCTCATTTAATTATCCGTGAATTGAACTGTTAAGTATTAATTGATTGTGTACGTACTTGAAATGTTTTATATGTATATATACCTACATGTATACACTGTTGATGCATGGATTGACTTAGTTAGTTAAAATTTCAGGAACCCTACTAGTCAATAAAATATTTGGCTCGAGTATTGATTGATACCGGGTCTACTCATTCATTTGTCTCGCCGAGTTTTTCAGAGGGCTTTTCTGTGGAGCCTACTCAGCTAGAACCGGAGTTAGCCATTTCGACTCCTCTCGGCAAAACAGTATTGGCAGAGAAAGTGTATAGAAATAGTGTGGTCCAAGTTGGAAGCCACGAATTGGCAGTTGATCTCATCGTCCTTGGATTCCAAGACTTTGATGTTATATTGGGAATGGATTGGTTAGCAGCACATCATGGGCATGTAGCTTGCTTTGAGAAAATGGTACTCTTCAAGCCAGTAGAAGGAAAACCATTCCACTTTCGCGGGTTGAGAAGTAGATCTATTGCTAGTTTTGCGGCATTGGGCTTAGCTAATCCCGAGGCAAAGGACTCATCGACTATTCCGGTTGTGAGTGAGTTCCTGGATGTATTTCCAGAGGAGTTGCCAGGATTGCCTCCAGATAGGGAGATTGAGTTTATGATCGAGCTTGCACCAGGCACAGCTCCTGTTTTCAGAGCTCCATATAGGATGGCCCCTATTGAACTCAAGGAGTTGAAGACTCAGTTGGAAGAATTGCAAGGCCTTGGCTTCATTCGACCAAGTGTCTCACCGTGGGGTGCCCCGGTGTTGTTTGTTAAGAAGAAAGATGGCTCGATGCGGATGTGTGTCGATTACCGACAATTGAACAAAGTCACCATAAAGAATTGGTATCCCTTGCCTAGGATTGATGACTTGTTCGATCAGTTGAAGGGAGCGAGATTTTTCTCGAAGATAGACCTTCGATCGGGTTATCACCAGTTGAAGATTAAGGCGGAAGATGTTCCCAAAACTGCTTTCAAGACTCGGTATGGGCACTACGAGTTCTTGGTAATGCCTTTTGGACTCACGAACGCGCCGGCAGCCTTTATGGATTTGATGAACCGGGTGTTCCGGCCACACCTTGATAGGTGCGTGATTGTATTTGTGGATGACATCTTGGTCTATTCCCAGACACGGGAAGATCACACACGCGACCTGTGCCTTGCTTTGGAAATGCTAAGAGAACACAAGCTATACGCCAAACTTAGCAAGTGTGAGTTTTGGTTGGAAGAGGTGGCATTCCTAGGCCACGTGGTTGCTGTAGAAGGTATCTCGGTGGATCCGAAGAAGATCGAAGCAGTTATGAGTTGGGCGAGGCCCAAGAGTGTTACTGAGATACGTAGTTTTCTTGGATTGGCAGGCTACTACAGGAGATTCGTAGAGGGTTTCTCTAGCCTTGCAGCACCACTCACTTACCTGACAAGGAAGAACGCCAAGTTTGTATGGAGTGATAAGTGCGAGATCAGTTTCTCGGAACTGAAGAAGAGGCTTACTACAGCCCCTGTCCTTACTGTGCCATCTGGACCTTATGGGTATGAGGTGTATAGTGATGCCTCACACGTTGGACTTGGGTGTGTACTCATGCAGCATAAGAAAGTCATTGCCTATGCATCAAGGCAATTGAAGGAGCATGAGAAGAATTATCCCACGCACGACTTGGAGCTTGCGGCGGTCGTGTTTGCACTTAAGATTTGGCGTCATTACCTTTATGGGGTGGAGTTCTATGTGTTCACTGATCACAAGAGTCTCAAGTATCTCTTTTCCCAAAAGGAGCTGAATCTAAGGCAACGGCGTTGGATGGAATTTTTGAAAGACTATGATTGTACCATTCAATACCACCTGGGTAAAGCAAATGTAGTGGCAGATGCTTTGAGTAGAAGACCTCAAGGGTTGTTAGCACATATGTTGGTTCAAGAATGGAAGCTACTAGAAGATTTGGCAAATCTGGACATCAGTGTGAATGACTCTGTCCGTGGTCCTACCTTGGAAAATGTTACGGTTTGGCCGTACATTATAGATTTGATCCAAGAATATCAAGCCATGGATGCTGAATTGTTGGCTTATCGGGACAAGGAGGTTGCTAAGGGTAGTGAGGACTTCTCTCTCACTAGTCGGGGTGCTATCACATTCAAAGGAAGGTTGTGTGTTCCGGCCAACGTAGATCTTCGACGAGAGATCATGGATGAGGCACACCGTTCGAAGTACACAGTGCACCCAGGGGGTACAAAGATGTACCGGAACCTCAAGAGTCACTTTTGGTGGCGGAATATGAAGAGGGAGGTTGCGGAATATGTGGCACGGTGCTTAGTGTGCCAACAGGTGAAAGCAGAACACATGCGACCCGCCGGTCTATTGCATTCCCTTCCGATTCCCGAGTGGAAATGGGAGAACATATCCATGGATTTCATAGTTGGCTTGCCAAAGACGGCAAGGGGCTCAGATGCGATATGGGTAGTAGTGGATCGTTTGACAAAGTCCGCTCATTTCTTACCCTACCGAACTACTTTCAACTCAAGTCAGTTGGCTGCACTATACATCAAGGAAGTAGTTAGATTGCACGGAGTGCCTGTTAGTATTGTGTCGGATCGGGATCCAAGATTCACGTCAAGATTTTGGAAAAGTTTCCAGGAGGCTATGGGTTCCCGACTTGATTTCAGCACCGCTTTTCATCCACAGACGGATGGACAAACCGAGAGAGTGAACCAAGTCATTGAAGACATGCTTCGGGCTTGTATGTTGGATTTCAGAGGCAGTTGGGAAGAGCACTTGCCATTGGTTGAATTTGCCTATAATAACAGCTATCAGGCAAGTATTCAAATGGCACCATTTGAGACCTTGTATGGGCGAAGTTGTAGGTCTCCTCTCTATTGGGATGAGGTAGGCGAAAGGAAAGTACTTGGTCCGGAGTTGATTGAGCAAACTGCAAACACAGTTAAGATCATCCGGGATCGATTGAAAGCCGCTCAAGATCGCCAGAAAAGTTATGCGGACACACGCCGTAGGGACTTGGAATTTCAAGTAGGGGATCAAGTTTTTGTGAAAGTATCCCCTAGCAAGGGGATCATGAGATTTGGGAAGCGAGGCAAGCTCAGTCCTCGGTATGTTGGGCCTTTTGAGATTATCACACGGGTTGGTGAAGTTGCTTATCGAGTAGCTCTTCCACCTCACATGGCTACAGTTCATAACGTCTTCCATGTGTCCATGCTTCGGAAGTATCTTGCGGATCCTTCGCATGTCATAGACTTGGAACAGTTGGAGATTCGAGAGGACCTCACCTTGATTGAAAAGCCAGTCCAGATTTTAGATCAAAGGAATCAGGTGCTTCGCAACAAGACAATCCCTTTGGTTCTTGTGCAATGGCAACACCATGCTCGGGAAGAAGCTACATGGGAGCGTGAAGCCGAAGTCAAAGCAAAGTACCCAGAATTACTTGAATGAGTTTCTGTGTGAAGTCTGTATATGACTTGTAATGTCCTTTTTGATTTGTAATGCAAGTAGTGTCTGAATTTCGAGGACGAAATTTTTGTAAGGGGGGAGGATGTAGAGCCCCAGACTTTTTTATGCTTAATACATGACACTTTCGTTGTCATCTTGCCTTTTAAGAGGTATGATTAATAAATGAGGAAGAATTTGGAAATTTCGAAATGTCAGAATTGTTCCTCTTCGAAGTACGAACACAACGCAAGTTGAATCGTCAAAATCGGACGAACGAGTCAAAAGATATGGCCAAAACAGTCTGTACCTGTAGGAAATCGTAGCACAGACAACGTACTCTGATAACGTATACTGTGTGCATCCGTTGTACAACTCACCACGGGCACGTTGTGCAGCTCACCACGGGTACATTGTACAACTCACCACGGGCACGTTGTGCAGCTCACCACGGGTACATTGTACAACTCACCACGGGCACGTTGTGCAGCTCACCACGGGTACATTGTACAACTCACCACGGGCACGTTGTGCAGCTCACCACGGGTACATTGTACAACTCACCACGGGCACGTTGTACAGCTCACCACGAGTTGCACTATTCATGGCACCACGAGTTGCACTATTCATGGCACCACGAGTTGCACTATTCATGGCACCACGAGTTGGCACTATTCACGGCACCACGAGTTGCACTATTCATGGCACCACGAGTGGCACTATTCATGGCACCACGAGTTGGCACTATTCATGGCACCACGAGTTGCACTATTCATGGCACCACGAGTTGCACTATTCATGGCACCACGAGTTGGCACTATTCATGGCACCACGAGTTGCACTATTCACGGCACCACGAGTTGCACTATTCATGGCACCACGAGTTGGCACTATTCACAGCACAATGTGTTCAGCACTATTCACGGTCCTCGCGTCATTGCAGAAATCCCAGTAAGGGTATTACGGTCTTTTGGTCAGTTCACTCTTACCTTAAGAGTTTAACCCGAGCCTTTAGGGCTTCATTCGACACTTAGAGAGTTTGAGAGAATAGGAGAAAGGGGAGAAGGCGATTCCAACCTAGGGTTTCCATTTTGGAGAGAAATCAAAGGGTTTTGAAACCCTAGATCAACCTCCAGCCCATTTTTCTTCAAGATCAAGGCACAAACTCGTGAGGACCATCTCCTCAAACTAGGGCAGCAGCTACACAGTCGTTTTGGAAAGGGGTTTCTTCTTCATTTCTTCAAGGTCGGTGCTTCTTACTACCCTCCTAGTTATAGTTCCTCTTTCCCCTTCTTTTCTCATCATTTTCTTTCATTTACACATGTGCTATGATATGGATGAATGGTGAATGGTGAATGGTGAATGGTGAATGGAGATGGGATGGGCGATTGGATGCCAGTGGTTGGGTGGTGATGATTAAAACGGGGAAGGGCATTGTTCCAATAATAAACATACATGTATGATTGAGTAAAACCATCTAGAAAAGCATGTTGTAGGGTAAATCCATAATGAACACACCATGTTTGCTGAAATGCCAAGGTGAATACAGTGAGCTGTAAAATAGGAAATACATGCCTAATAAATTCTGAATATTGCTAGGGCCTATGATAGTGTGTTTCCTGTTTTCCCTAAATGCTATGAATATTGAATTGCTTAATCTTTGACGCTATATGTGTTGTGAAATTACCCAATGGTCATGTTTAAATTTAAATGCAAGTATGTACACGGTTCCCACGAGCACGGCATGCATGGCAAGATTTATCGAGGTTTACAAGAATATGGTTAGAGGTGGGACATATCCTACGATATGTTTTACCTCGCTTTTCACAAGAAGACAAGAACCAACATTCCACGAGGGGTCTCCCCTCACTCACAAGTGCATATCATGAAGAAGGGTTTCCCTTCCCTCGCAAGTACATACATATCATAAAGAAGGGTCTCCCTTCCCTCGCAAGTGCATTGCATAAAGAAGGGTCTCCCTTCCCTCTCAAGGCATCTCACAAGGACACCTCACAAGGATATCTCACAAGTTACATGATCACAAGCAAGCACGCATGACATGCATGACATGATACGACATACAAGAATCAAGCAAGATAGACATGACAAGCTTTCAAGTACAAAAAGATATTTCAAGTCAAGTCAAGTGCACGATGTTTCAAGAGGATTTATCGGTTTTCTACGAATTACAAGCATGATTATAAACTGCTTTACTTCCTTGTATGATATGAATTGTTTCCGTTTGACAAATATAAATTGCTCCTGATTATGTATTGCTATGTTTATGCTATAATTGTTGGTTAGTATTCAGTACCCGCTGAGTATTCCATGCTCAGCCGTACTTCTTATGTCGGCAGGTTCTGAGGGAGCTACTACTCCATTTGATATTTGTGCTCCTGGTCCATGGGTGGAAGAGGAGTACGTCGAGGAGCCTTTGGAGGAACCTCCAGTAGAGGGTTACCAATAGGTGGTTGTAGATTCTGAGTGGTTTAGCTGTGGGTGAGACGAGAGTCAGATTTATGTATTTTGGCGGGCATGTCCGCACTTTCTTATGGTTACCTTTTTGTATAAACTTGGATTGCGTATGTATATACATAGAGGTTTGGTAGTCTTCCGTTGTGCTATGTTAGAGTGTGTTTCCGCTGTTTATATCCTCTATTGTATATGCTCTGTGGGTTTTGCAGGTTAGTTGTCAAGCAAGTCATGATTAGTCGTCCAAAGTTCACTCTAACTCGTAGGGTGGGTTTTGGGGCGCGACATATCCCAAGGGAGTCCACTTCCCCATTTCAGTCAACCTAAAATTCAGGTGTTCAAACAATGAGACATAATATGAGGCATGCATAACTGGATTGAAAGATGCCCTGGGCATCGGGATTGAAGAGATAGGCGTGTACGGTGACTCATGTTTGGTAATCTATCAGGTAAATGAATCTTGGGTCATTCAAGAAGCCAGGCATCCCATACCTAGCTTACCTCAACATGCTGATCTCTCAGTTCAGAAGAATCACCTTCAATCATAGGTCAAGAAACCACAACAGATTTATTGATGCACTGGCCACTCTTGCCTCTATGGTACAGATTTCTAAGGGCATCCTGCTTTGGCTAATCGAGATTCAACAACAGGATCAGCCTGCTTACTGCCTTGAGTGAAGAAGTATCAGATAAGAAGCCTTGGTATACAGACATTAAGCAGTATCTCAAGGATGAGACCTTCCCACTCGATGCCACCAAAACAGACCGTCGGATGATTAGAAGACTGGCCATACAGTTTTTCCTCTCAAGAGGAATCTTGTACAAGAGGTCACCAAACATGATCTGGCTCAGATGTCTCGATACCAATAAAGCTGCATAAGTAGTTAAAGTAGTTCACGAAGGAACTTACGGCCCACACATGAATGGGTTAATACTCTACAAGAAGATACTCAGACTGGGCTACTATTGGTTTACAATGGAATCTAATTATTGCCAGCATGTACATAAATGTCACCAGTACCAAATCTATGCCGACAGGATCAATGCACCGACAATCAGGCTACATAATCTCACCGCTCCATGGCCATTCTTAGCTTGGGGCATCGATGTCATCGGACCCATAGCACCGAAAGCATCAAATTGACATTGATTCATCCTGGTAGCAATCAATTATTTCACCAAATGGGTCACAACAGCCTCTTATGCCAACATTATAGCCTCCGTGGTTCAGTTCTTTATGAGGAAGGACATCATCTGCCGATACAGAGTCCCATTTAAGATTGTAACAGATAATGCTTTCAACTTCTGCAACAAATGGATGACAGATCTCTACCAAAAGTTCAAGATATAGCATCAGAATTTCACGTTATATAGGCATAGACCAATGGTGTAGTTGAAGCCGCCAACAAGAACATGAAGAAAATCATAGAGAAGATGGCAACCAATTACTCTACTTGGCATGAGATGCTCCTATATGCACTCATGGCCTACAGAATGACCATCCGAACCTCAATTGGGGCAATGCCATTTTTATTGGCTTATGGTATGGAAGCGGTCCTCACCATCGAAGTAGAAATTTCATCACTCCAGGTGTTAATGGAAGCAGAAATCTCAGAAGAAGAATGCGCATAGACCTTCAGCTCATCAATGGTTGTCTTCAAAATCAAAGCTTTTCGATTATTATTA